>NQII01000554.1:719235-792135 GCA_002778355.1 Clitarchus hookeri | reverse complement strand
GCTAGAACGTCTTACACAGTAGTTCTCTCTTGTAATTGAAGAGCGTTGTTCGTAGTGGGACTCTCATGATTTACTTTATCGCCACTTATGTGCAATTGAGTGAAATGACACTATCTCAACTTATTACGTGAAATGATAGATCTAGGATACTCCTTGAAGCACGTAACTTTATTGTCAATTACTATAAAATACAGCTTTACATGCGATATGATTTACGGTCACGATTTGTGTATAGGCTGCTCTGAAAAATTATATACATAAATAGATCCGAGGACTCAAACACGGTAAAAAGTCGTGGAATGATTTCCTATGCAGTGGAGAATCAAACTAATTTTACCGAGACAGCAAATAGTGAGCAAACGGCTACGGTTATAAGGCATGAAAAGTGTAGTAAAATTTAGCATAAATATTCCTGGAAACTCTTTCCCAGTGTTTTGTTGTAGATATTATACTGCTTTTAATTCATTGCCAAACGCTTATGCTACTTCAAAATACGTCTACGGAATTCGACATAAACAATTGTACTCAACAAAACTTCGTAATTTAACACAAGTTTGCTTTTTTTTAGCCTCTCTGGGGATAAAACGTGTGTAGACACTCATAAACACATTGGATAACATACAGAACAAATAAATGATAACCTAATGTTGGAGTGTTGGAGAAGGAAAACAATGTCAGAATATTGGAGTCAGGTTAAAAAAAAAAATTAATTATTTTGAACCGTGTGGTATTGACGATATCAGATATCAGTATGATGTTGAAGATGCTAATATTGTTTACGAACTGAATACTGAGTGAAAAAGAGTACATTAAAAACGTGATCTACTTACTCAAAAATAAAATTGTCTTTAATAACAGGGAGCTATCCCCTGTGCTACTAAATCCATGCTTAAGCCCTTAACATAGATGTTCATTTTTCGCTCCAGGTGTTGGAAAAGAGGAAATATTTGGTCTGACAAGTGCTTACGAATTCTTTTAAATAACTTATGCGATGGAACATATGAGAATAATTTATATTGGTATATGGCTCTGGTAACAACCAATAANTTCTTTTAAATAACTTATGCGATGGAACATATGAGAATAATTTATATTGGTATATGGCTCTGGTAACAACCAATAATAAAATGTCGGTGTGCCCGCAGCAGCCAACACCAATAAACAGGAAAAATACGCCGTCTTTATTGGTGCTAGCTTTTGGCCTTGTACAGCACTGACCATTACTTTGCCTATTTTGAAACATGTCGTACGTGAACGAGTATACTCGGGATAATATGTTAAAGTGTTAAAGAAATTGTAACAAAATATACAAGTAAAATATAACTATTGATAAAAATGGGACAGTATGCATAAATTCAACAACGAAATTTGTAGGAGGGAATTAAACATTTTTTGAAGTAGGTGCTCGAAGATTTAACTGCGGTTTGCGAATTCCAGAATATGAAAGGGAATGATGAGCAAAATAAATTCTTTATTGTCAGGAAAATAATGTAAGGTGGCTGAAAATTTCATTTAGAGGCTTCGGAAACTGAGCAACTGAAAACTTTCAAATATAAGGGAAGGCCATTAAGAGTGTATGATTTAAGTTACTCAGAAAACAAAATAATAACTAGATTTTTAATTTTTAAAGGATCGTTCAAGAGAATAGGAAATGTTGCTTTGCAGAAGCCAAATGGAAAAATTACGATGAAGTAAAAATAAATCGGTCATATTTGGAGCAGGACATTTCTGAGGACCGGAAATTTGTGGTTTGCAAATGAAAAAAAAANTAAAAATAAATCGGTCATATTTGGAGCAGGACATTTCTGAGGACCGGAAATTTGTGGTTTGCAAATGAAAAAAAAAGAGGTTCTTAAATTTTAATATCATGAGCATGGGTAAGGATTGAATGTGTAAAGATTAAATATAAAATNAAAAAAAAAGAGGTTCTTAAATTTTAATATCATGAGCATGGGTAAGGATTGAATGTGTAAAGATTAAATATAAAATAAAGAATAAAATATTTCTAGAGAATTTGGAATAAAAAAATATCGAAACCTTATTAGAATTCTATAGGAAAGAGAAAGAAAGAGAGAAGATACATGCCACTGAATGATGATACATTGTCTTTTGCCAGAGGAATTTATTGAAAGAATCGTTAGGGGATAAGGAAATCGAGGAAGAGGACTGCAAATAATCAAAGAAATGGAGGATATAAAGTTGGGCGAATAAAACTAAGAAAACAGTTTTGCATTCAGTTCAGCTATAAGTATCGATTCGCTATGCTACTACTTGAAATTTAAGTGGAATGCATTGATCAAAAATGTCTTCCACTTAAATCTCGTACTGGGCAGTCGATGTCATGATATACGCATTATTACTATCATCAATCACTGAGTTGGATCCCCAAATAATGAATTTTTATTTGTGGTTATGCAAGCGCCGTACACTCGCATAGTTTTATGTGAAACGAGGAAAATGATCTTTAATCAGCTTGGTTTTAATTTCACATACACGTAGTTGAACGTTCGGCTAAATAGTTATTTTATGCTGAGAGAAATGTCAAAAGAAGTTATGAAAAGGCTGCCCAGAACATAAGAATACATATCAAAAATCATTGTCAGAGCCAAAAGTAGTCGGAATTTACCAGCTTTATATTTATTAAGTTTCAATAAAAATGGGCCTTTGTTTGCACGAACGAAAATGANAGTAGTCGGAATTTACCAGCTTTATATTTATTAAGTTTCAATAAAAATGGGCCTTTGTTTGCACGAACGAAAATGACATATTATTTTCTGCGTGCTGAAGCACGGGATAAACTGTGACTTCGCACATGAAGAACATTTTGTTAGTAAACTTGCTCGCGTCATCAGAGCACAAAAATGTTTATATGGTCTATATGTACTCCACCAAATGTTTTTTAGGGAATAAGTTATGGGAAAAGAATTAAGGTAACTTATTGACATGACAACATCTTTAAATTGTTTAAAAACAAGTGACGGCAAAGGTCGGAAAAGGAAGTAAGTTTTCAAGGGAAATATATATGTGTTCACTCTCGGTCTTATTTCAGATCGGAAAGCAATTTATTATGAACACCAAGATCTCTATTAGCTGAAATAAAAAGTAGCTCTCCTGCGGGGAATGCTGATTGGGTCTAGTTTTTCCTGAAAGGCTTTTGCACCAGTATCATTATTCAGTGTAGGTAGCAGATTGTGTGCTATACGATCTCAGAGAAGATAAGGAAGCCAAATTAAGTCTTTGACGAAGTTCAGGCCGCTGGCAGGTGATTAAGCCAGTCAGATTGGTTGATCAGCTCTTCCACTTCAACTTTTGAGGACAGTAGAATCCACAAAACACGCTCTTCGGATGGGTGTCTTGAAATAACGAAACGATACCGAAACACGTCCCATTTTTAAAACTAAATTTGTTGGCACGTGAGATTTTAAAAACGCAATTACTTAAAATACCCCAATAAAAAACTACAATTTTAGGGATATTGAAGAGTGTCATTGCAATTTGGTTTACCGAAAACATACGAAAATTAACAATTTGCGATTTTCTTTCAAATTATACTTCAAATTTAATAGACATTCGTACTAATTATAATTTGCAGCATGCCGCCTTGTCATTACATTGATTAAAAAAATTTGCATCTGGGTCCTTTGACTTTATTGGCAATGGTTTACTCCTCCGTGGGACGTTTTAATAAGCACACAAATTGACAAATTAAGAATTCTGGGAGAAGGCAAGTACACATCTTATTGTTATTCCTGTAAAAATAGCTCTGTTTGGAGAGGCTGTATGTAATAAATACACTCGTAGGAAATATTTTATTATGCTCTGCAGTTACAAGCAAATACTTTTCAAGATCATAATATTTTTATTCATAAATAAAATAAACGTAAATATAAAACACTGTTATCTCAAAAATACATAAGATCTTTATACTTTTATTTAAAAATATACATTTTGATAACATTATAAATACGAGTATGTGTAAATTTTATTTACACATTAATACAACCCCATATTTTCAGTTGTCCATGTTTTGTTTTTTTTTTAAAGGTTAGTTGTATAATGTCTGCAATTTTGGTTAGTTTTGATAATTCAGATGTACTAGTGACGAGGAAAATGGCCATTTTAACAAGTGCTCATGCAAACAATTATACAACATTTAATATTTAAGAAAAACTATTTTTTTTATTTTTAACGGGAAAGTATTATGACTTTTAACGAATGTGGTTTTTTACGTTAACGTGTTTTGGCGGAGCGCGTAGCCACATAGGTTGTTCTCTAAGAATTCGTAACATTTTACCAAGAATTTTTATTATAGTAAAAATTTTCCTGTTTAAATTTATTTTCGCCCATCATTAATATGGTATGTTAAAAAAAACAATATTATAATTCAAATTCCAAAGAAATTGGAATTCGAATATTGTGAAACATGCATTTTAAACGCAATTAATTTGTTGTTATTTTATCTTTCTTTTTCGCTGTGGAATATACACTCATCGTTAAAAAAAATAGTTGCACCTACAAGAAAACAATATAATAGTAATGAAAAGTGGTGGGTAGGCTTGACTCTCCACTTTGAGCTGGTTTACTGCGCCCTTCCATCATCTAGATCCTCCTCTTACGGAATGTGTCCATGGATACAATTGCGACCATGGCAACAGACAACCCTGCTATAGCCACGATGCATGCGCCCTTTAACGTTGAATGGGAGTTGTAATCCTGATTGCCGCGCAACCATAATTACACAAAAACACAGCATGAATTTTAAATTAATTTAGAAAAAAATGTAATTAAGCTATCTATAAAGTACGGATTGCATTTGAAAGAAGATAGTTCGATTTTAAGAAATGCAAAATATTATTAACGAAGTACGCTTTTTTCAAACTGATATTTATAAATATATTTCAAAATTGCTTTGCTCTAAATTATTTCTTAAGTTAATTTATATTTGATCTCCTAAACAAAAATTCCGAAGCAAACTTGTTTCTAAGAAAACAGTGAATATTCGTCTACTATTTTTTATAATATCATAAGAAATCATCAATAAAAAGTCTGGGGATAAAATATTATCTTCAGTAGTGTTATGAAACAAATTTTTATAATTGACCATATATTAAAAAGTTAAAGAGTTGGAACTACGAAATTTTGAAAAACTCTAGATATTACTTACCATTTTAATATGGTTTTGGTTTCATGTACGTAGGACGAATAGTTTTCGAGGAACAATTTAACTGCTGGAATAATCGTAAATTTAGCTTAGGATGTGCTGTTGTTGGTGAGTGGTGGCGTATTCTGCAACTACGAGCCGTGGCCATCTGCCGTGAAAGGAAACTTGTCAGTTTTGTAGACAAAGTGGCGCCCAGAAACTGTCTGATGCTTGAGAACCAGCGAATGATGAATGACTACATAAACAGTACTATGTTAAGTAGCATTTTCATAGCATTATCTCCGCATCGTCACTTATTTCGTAACATTATTAGTACAAAATACATCAGTTCGTGGCATATAAGACTGCTTTCGAAACCAATTACTACAACAAATTTATATTACAACAAATGAAAATTTTCAGACCAGGTGATGCTGTAGGCTAAAGGATCATAACAAGTACGATTTTACTGAAATTCCTCAACTCGAATACGAAAATTTAACCAGTCTATACATTGGTAACTAAATTATTAATTTTTGTTTCTGCTTTATTTAACACGAACCTTTGTATGGTGAGTCGAGGAATAAGAAGATCGGCTGTTGATATAAAATAACCAAACTCTAAATACAAAAATGGTACAGCGACGTATTCTTTGGAATTCGAACACAAGATGTTTTTTACTGTAAGGTGGCGTCCCAGTCTACTTATGCTACCCATAGAAGTTAATACTACAATGGAATAACATTGTTAAATAGGTTGAACAAGATATTTATCGTTTTACATGCACTGATGCCCAGAAGTTCAATAGCATGTGTATTCCTTGACCTTCTTTTCCCATCGTTTCGTCAGGGAATAATAATAATTAACATTAATACCATGTTACTTTCGAACATTACTGGGAGTGTGGCTATGTTGTACACTTAATGTAATAAACATGATTCCACTTTGTTTGCGGAACGTCCGAATTCTAATATTTATTTTGCAATGAAATTACAAATTGAATAGGTTAATAAGAACCCAGTAATTGATAAATGTCGAATGATAATTTAATAATCACAGTTGGATAACACGACTTTGAAAATGTTTAGATAGTAAATAGAACGTATAGTAGGTAAACAAATGTATTAATTATGTATACATCTTTTTCCAAATCTATGGTTTGATAGTTTTACAAATGAGAATGTAGGAACTGTTTGACAGTTTACTTTAACAACATGGACCTTATTATGGAAACCATTTAACCGTAAGCATTTCCAGTTTCAATTTTTTTTTGTATAGTCTCATATAAGTTATATACTGCACCTAACGTGCATCGTTCATATATGTAGAATTTTTTTTATATACAAGCGTAGAATTACGTCTCATTATGTAGGCATAATTAGAACCCGGGGTAGGAATCAGCAAGGAAAAAACTTGAAAATTGCTCGAAATAAATACGTGGTTTTCTTAAAACTAGGTGTGATCGGTTTTCAACACTGTGGGTATCGTATGACTGCCAAGCTTCTTCGAACGAGATGGGAGGTTGGGCCGAGCAAGGCAGTGCGAGTAATGCCTAACGGCACAAAAAAGGGTGAGCGCGGTCGTCACATGTCGCGTATTTCTGTATACAACTACAAGCGTTTCATGCGAATAGGTAGCCGACCTCCACGCCACAGCTGGCTCGCGTGGTGTACGAATTGAGGTTATTATCATGTGATTAATCGTGTAGTAGTAACGTAATCAGGAAAAGTCTTTCATGTTCCGCCAGTGATTGGAATTGTGTTGAATAATGAGTCAACACACAATTGATACGTCAAATAATAAAAGTACAGAAGTTTCCATTTGTATTCAAATCGGAATTTTACAAAAATTTCCAGTTGAGACAGATCTGATTAATAGCCTCATAACGAAAACATAATTACAGGTTACGCTTTAAAATAAAAGAAAACAATAAAATATCTTTATCTGCAATTTCCTGAAAAGTTCCTAAATTTATGTCACTTTTACTAACAATGAAAGAGAGATCTTATCACTACGAAGTTAAATGCATTTAATTATTGAATAAATATACATATAGGAGGGGACTTTGCCGCAAGAGGATGGGGTAGCAGGCACCAAGAGGCAGCCGGCCAACATTATGCTCTGTCATTCCGGTCGGTCAGAGGCTATATTAGATTCATGTGACCTTGACCCATACCTTGACTTTGACCCCGTGCCCATGACCTTGAATAACCTTGAAAATCAATAATTCCAAAAAATTCAGAAAATTATAAAATTCTAACAAATGTTAAATAAATTATAATAATTAAAAAATTATCCAAAAAAACGCTTTAAATATGTACAGGTAGGTGGTCTGGGATTGATGACAGGTGGATCGACTAAGCTCCCGAAACGACCAGCCCTCGCCAAGTCGACCGTTGTCATTCTCGTAAGCCATATTGGATCCAGGTGATTGTGACCTTGACCTTTGATCTTAACGCTGGTAACATTTAACATTGAAAACTAAAAATATATAAATATAAAAAAAATACATTAAAAAATATTACACAATAAAAATATCATAAAACATTTATTTTAAAAAAATTATGTATCAAAATATATGTAATTTTTTTATTGAAATTGTATTTTAAATCTTTTACATATTCGGAGGTTCCCTCTAGCACCATGTTCAGCAGACGACTGACACCTCTTCAATCAAACACGTCGTCTTAACATTCCCCACCCCTTCCGATGTGTCGATTTAGCCACTAGGTGGCAGCCATATTTGTTTATGTTTATAAAGTATAGGTTGTAATATCGGCGCATTCCATATAGGATTTAATTTTCAAAAAACAAGAAGCATTAATTTCTCGATTTCGCTCCCAGGCGAGCTGTCAGATTCCACCCACTCTGTCGAATCAACCACCAGGCGACCTATCAACACTCATATTTTTATTACAGGCATATGAAAATATGTAATTTTCATCCTATTAAAAAAGTCATTATTACAATCAGCGGAACACNTATCAACACTCATATTTTTATTACAGGCATATGAAAATATGTAATTTTCATCCTATTAAAAAAGTCATTATTACAATCAGCGGAACACCTAGATGCATAATTTAATAAATTTATAACTTTGATTAAAAACTTTAATTAAGACCGATAAAATAACATTTTTGATTTTAATGCTAATTAAAGTACCATTGGAATAAAGTATATATTTTTTAACCTCTTACCACAACACATTAGTCAGACCAATTATTCGCCAATTCTTAATCCTTTAACACTACCGCTCTTGTTTTAAGTATTGTCCTCAAGAGCGTGCTAGTGTGGGCAAAGTATTTAATGGGAACAATATCGACCTCGGCACAGTTTCTCGTCTGATGCCAGAGGTGACAGATAGCTCTCTCACCATTCGTATTTTAGCACTCTGACTGGTAAGTTCAGATATTTTATTACGTCAGGTCGCGGGGCATCCGCGAGAAACGCAATCTGTAGCCACCACTGACGAAAAATAAAACACTTTTTTAGGAGACGAGGCCTGGCATATGTAATACGCATAGTTTCAGTAACAGCAGCGACGGCGCCAGTAGGTAAGGGCTGGTACCACATGCAGTATTCACGAGTTGGCAGCCGTGCAGTGTATTTTGCTCTTTCTGTAATACTAGTTGTCGAAGGCGTGCGGCCACCTCTGTCCCGGGGAAAGAGCGAGAATCGCGCCTATAGCGGTGACTTCACGTTAGATAATAAGACTTGGAATATTTCACACTTGAAACATTATTTCTGTTATACACATTTATTATGTCGATCACGCTTATATACAGACACATCAAATGTAAAACCATATTTAGTTAAAAAAATTATAATATTTAACCCCTTACATCAAAGTCAAATTTGTAACAATCTACAGAAAAAGCAAAACCTCACACGCAAGTTTCCACAGGAAAAAAAAAACTTTAATTCGTAAACAATGTGCATTATGGTTCGTTCGGGAAGGACCCTACCAGATGAGTTGAAAAAACTTTTGACCGACTCGCTAGCTGCTAAATATAATCGCTGCCCTTCCCCTAAATAAGATTTTTTTAAAAGTGAAAATATATTTCGTCCTCGTGTTATCTTCACTCAGCTTAACTTCATGGACGCACTTAAAGCAGACAACGAACTACTGGCAGACCGATGCCTTACAAACTGACTCCTACATGACCCATAAATAAACCATAAATGACAACTTATGATCCATAATGAGCCATAAAAACACCCATATTTAACCATAAGTGCCCCATAAATGAACCCCGATTGTGATGTGTGCTGTACCAAGTGGGGTGCTAAGTGCGGTTCGTGTGGTTCTTAGTGTGGTGTATGTGGTGCTAAGTGTGTTGTGTGTGGTGCGTGCGGTGCTAAGTGCGGTGCACGCGGTGCTAAGTGCTCTGCTCGCAGTGCCAAGTGCTGCGTGTGCGGTGCTAAGTGTGGTGCTTAAGTGTGGTGAATGTGGGTTGCAAATTAAAATATATTCTCCTTATATTAAAATAAAATTATGTAGTCCTATCTGCAAATCTGAAAGGTGGGCATTTTATTTAATAATCTCGCTTCAAAATGTTTACAGGCAGTCCTCGACTTTCATACATTCGAGATTCGTACAACTCGCTCTTTCATACATGGCATATCATCACCTCTAAATCAACTTTTATACGACCGATTTGATCTTTCATACATCTAGCAACCTACCAACACAATGCTATAGCACTGTTAGTTGCCATCTAACACTGCCTGTCATGTTTTCTAGCCTTCGCAGTTCATTTGTAATGAATGTTTAGATATGGCTGTCATATTGGCACAATACATATGAGTTCTTCTGTTAAAATAATATACAATCTCTGAATAACTTTTACACAGTTTTTGCAACCTACAAAATAAAATATTAACTAGCACAACAATTTTACAGAAAGTAAAAAAGCATATTTAATTACCTTATTTATGCACATAGTACATACAACCAAATAAGTATACAGGTGTTGAAAATCAACATTTTAGGCAAGAAAATATTACACATGTATATTTATTCGTTATTTTAAATGTAAAACTTGTTAAAAAATAACATGTTTATAAATTAAATATATATTATCTTTTACCAAAACTAGTATGTTTAAAATAATTTTGTTACTTTGGGATGGAACCCCTTGGTATATTTTTTAACACTTCCTGGGTGAACTGTATTTTCTCTTCGCACTAAAAAAGCCTAGAACTACAGCAGGCTCCCACCACGCTTTGCCATTGGTCGATGTACAACTTGGACTTTGTAATGAACAATGCAGAACAATGGCAGGCCCCCACCATGCTTCCCAATTAGTCGTTGCGCGGCTTGAACTTTGTACAGATTGTCCGAGGAGGGATACAAGGAAAATAGTTTTAAAAAACTGAAATTCAATAGAAACGCACCTGACTGTTCTATTATCCCTTGTGAATTTGCTGTGTATCATTCCGAGTTTTTCTTTTCTAGTGCCATCTTGAGGTTATCAACAAATTTACTCGGGTCTTCGTGAAATAGGTAGCCAGTATTCTAGGTGTCTTCTGTCTTCTTCATGTCGCTTGTTGAAGCACATATGTTGGAGGGGTGTGTCAGTGCATCCAGAAAATCGTCATCATCGTCTTCAGCACTATCACTGTCTTCTTGTACGTTTTCATCAATGCTCTCTATGGTCATCTTCACCTCCTGTTTTATATTAGATTAATTTTGCTGCTCTTTGTAGCTGGAGTTGTACTCTTATCAGTATTTAGAACCGATGGCCGTTTAAGTTCGTCGACTTCACGCGAAATTCTTGCAAGTGTACATTCCACACAAACCGACTCTACTGCACTCATTATGTCTTTACCAGTAACTGTCTCGCCATTATCACCTGACGAATCGGTACCCATCGATGTAGCAAGAGGTATTGCCGGCAACACTTTCTGACTCCCAGTAGACCAATCATTGCAGATATCGGTATGTTCTTTCGATGTATCACCTTGCACAAACTGCATGGGACCAATGTCGCAATGCTTCATCTCACGAAAATGACTCTTCGTACAGACGGTTCTCTCATGCCGACGAGCATTCTGACCATAGGTGAAAACTCGATCGCAGAATCGGCACTGGCGACAACCATTTAGCGATGATGCAGGTCGCGGCTTCATGATCGTTAAGGTTTTCTTATTCCAGGAATCATGCAGATACTGAATAGGTTTTTTAAATATCCTTGTTGGCATTTATGTACATAAATATTGAAATTTATATTACCATGTATAAAATTTATTAAAAATAATTATTTATTTACATATATGTACCTAATTATGTATAAAATTAATTAAAAATAGTTTTATATTTTTTACATTTATTTATACATAATTATCTGCGTGTTTTCTTCTGGTGGCGAACGAGCATGTGGGTTTTCTCAGAGTGCTCCAAATTTTTTTAACATATACATTTTATAGTGGAAGAATTTTTGTGGACACAAGCTAACCTCTTTACTGGAAAAAAATTACTACAGTTATATACAAAAACAAATTACAGTTGACATTCTGGCACCGTAAGGTGAACATCTATTTGGAAGCGCTCATTCGTCACACCACGAAAATAAATTGCGAATACGAATGCGAGTCTTTGACCTCAACGATTATGGAGCCACTACCTACATCATCGCTAACTGGTTGTCACCAGTGCCGATTATACTATCGAGTTTTCACCCATGGTCAGAATGCTTTTCGGCATGAAAAAACGATCTGTACGGACAGTCCTTTTCGCGCGATGAATCATTACGACATTGGTCCCATGCAGTTTGTGTAAGGGGATACATTGAAAGAACGTACCGAGATATGCAAGTATTGGTCTACTGGGAGTCCGCAAGTGGTGTCGGCAATACCTCTTGCTACATCGATGGGTACCGATTCGACAGGCGATTATGATGAGACAGTTAATGCTAAAGACGGAATAAGTGCAGTATAGTTGGTTTGTGTCGTATGTATATATGCAAGACACTCGCGTGAAGTCGACAAACTTCAAAATTAACGGTCGTTGGCACTAAATACTGATGAGCATAGAACTCCCGCTTCAAAGAACACCAAATTTAAAATATAATACAAAATAGGAGGTGAAGATGACCATGAAAAGAGCATTGATAAAAAAGTACATGAAGACAGCGATAGTGCTGAAAATGATGATGGCGATTTTCTCAATGCACTAACACACCCCTCAAAAACATTTGCTTCAACAAGCGACATGAAGAAGGCAAAAAATACTGAAAAAACTGGCTACCTATTTCCTTAAGACCCGAATGAACTTGTTGATAACTGAAGATGACACTATAAGAAAAGCACTCGGAATCATAAGCAGCAAATTCACAAACCGGAATAGCTTATGTGAGATTTTTGCAAAGATTTTCCTTGTATCCCTCCTCGGACAATATCTAAAATGTTCAAGTCGAGCAACGACCAATTTGGAAACATGGTGGTGGCCTGCCATGGTGCTGCATTGTTCATTACAAAGTCCTATAATCCATCGACCAATCCGAAGCGTGGTGGGAGCCTGCTGTAGTTCTAGGCACTTTTAGTGCAAAGTGCAAATGCAGTTTACCGAGAAAGAGATTAAAAATATACCGAGGGACCTGGATATACACTTTTTTTAAGCGAGATTATTAAATAAAATGACCACCTTTCAGCTTTGGAGGTAGGACTACATAATTATATTTTAAAATGAGGGGGGGGGATTAATTTTAACTTGCAACCTACATGCACCACATTAAGCACCGCGTACACGGCACAAAACACCACACAACACCACAATCGGGGTCATCTAAGGGTAATTATGGGTAATTTATGGATTATTATGGTTTTTTCAGGATATTTATTATTAGTCATCCAGTGTCATAACTGGTCATTTATGGTTTCTTTAGGTCAATTGGAGGTCATTTAGGGGTCAGTTTTGTGAGTGGTCGGNTGTTTGTCGACTTCACGCGAGTGTCTTGCATATATACATACGACACAAACCAACTATACTGCACTTATTCCGTCTTTAGCATTAACTGTCTCATCATAATCGCCTGTCGAATCGGTACCCATCGATGTAGCAAGAGGTATTGCCGACACCACTTGCGGACTCCCAGTAGACCAATACTTGCATATCTCGGTACGTTCTTTCAATGTATCCCCTTACACAAACTGCATGGGACCAATGTCGTAATGATTCATCGCGCGAAAAGGACTGTCCGTACAGATCGTTTTTTCATGCCGAAAAGCATTCTGACCATGGGTGAAAACTCGATAGTATAATCGGCACTGGTGACAACCAGTTAGCGATGATGTAGGTAGTGGCTCCATAATCGTTGAGGTCAAAGACTCGCATTCGTATTCGCAATTTATTTTCGTGGTGTGACGAATGAGTGCTTCCAAATAGATGTTCACCTTACGGTGCCAGAATGTCAACTGTAATTTGTTTTTGTATATAACTGTAGTAATTTTTTTCCAGTAAAGAGGTTAGCTTGTGTCCACAAAAATTCTTCCACTATAAAATGTATATGTTAAAAAAATTTGGAGCACTCTGAGAAAACCCACATGCTCGTTCGCCACCAGAAGAAAACACGCAGATAATTATGTATAAATAAATGTAAAAANACTCTGAGAAAACCCACATGCTCGTTCGCCACCAGAAGAAAACACGCAGATAATTATGTATAAATAAATGTAAAAAATATAAAACTATTTTTAATTAATTTTATACATAATTAGGTACATATATGTAAATAAATAATTATTTTTAATAAATTTTATACATGGTAATATAAATTTCAATATTTATGTACATAAATGCCAACAAGGATATTTAAAAAACCTATTCAGTATCTGCATGATTCCTGGAATAAGAAAACCTTAACGATCATGAAGCCGCGACCTGCATCATCGCTAAATGGTTGTCGCCAGTGCCGATTCTGCGATCGAGTTTTCACCTATGGTCAGAATGCTCGTCGGCATGAGAGAACCGTCTGTACGAAGAGTCATTTTCGTGAGATGAAGCATTGCGACATTGGTCCCATGCAGTTTGTGCAAGGTGATACATCGAAAGAACATACCGATATCTGCAATGATTGGTCTACTGGGAGTCAGAAAGTGTTGCCGGCAATACCTCTTGCTACATCGATGGGTACCGATTCGTCAGGTGATAATGGCGAGACAGTTACTGGTAAAGACATAATGAGTGCAGTAGAGTCGGTTTGTGTGGAATGTACACTTGCAAGAATTTCGCGTGAAGTCGACGAACTTAAACGGCCATCGGTTCTAAATACTGATAAGAGTACAACTCCAGCTACAAAGAGCAGCAAAATTAATCTAATATAAAACAGGAGGTGAAGATGACCATAGAGAGCATTGATGAAAACGTACAAGAAGACAGTGATAGTGCTGAAGACGATGATGACGATTTTCTGGATGCACTGACACACCCCTCCAACATATGTGCTTCAACAAGCGACATGAAGAAGACAGAAGACACCTAGAATACTGGCTACCTATTTCACGAAGACCCGAGTAAATTTGTTGATAACCTCAAGATGGCACTAGAAAAGAAAAACTCGGAATGATACACAGCAAATTCACAAGGGATAATAGAACAGTCAGGTGCGTTTCTATTGAATTTCAGTTTTTTAAAACTATTTTCCTTGTATCCCCCCACGGACAATCTGTACAAAGTTCAAGCTGCGCAACGACTAATTGGGAAGCATGGTGGGGGCCTGCCATTGTTCTGCATTGTTCATTACAAAGTCCAAGTTGTANAGCGACATGAAGAAGACAGAAGACACCTAGAATACTGGCTACCTATTTCACGAAGACCCGAGTAAATTTGTTGATAGACTCAAGATGGCACTAGAAAAGAAGAACTCGGAATGATACACAGCAAATTCACAAGGGATAATAGAACAGTCAGGTGCGTTTCTATTGAATTTCAGTTTTTTAAAACTATTTTCCTTGTATCCCTCCTCGGACAATCTGTACAAAGTTCAAGCCGCGCAACGACTAATTGGGAAGCATGGTGGGGGCCTGNCGGACAATCTGTACAAAGTTCAAGCTGCGCAACGACTAATTGGGAAGCATGGTGGGGGCCTGCCATTGTTCTGCATTGTTCATTACAAAGTCCAAGTTGTACATCGACCAATGGCAAAGCGTGGTGGGAGCCTGCTGTAGTTCTAGGCTTTTTTAGTGCGAAGAGAAAATACAGTTCACCCAGGAAGTGTTAAAAAATATACCAAGGGGTTCCATCCCAAAGTAACAAAATTATTTTAAACATACTAGTTTTGGTAAAAGATAATATATATTTAATTTATAAACATGTTATTTTTTAACAAGTTTTACATTTAAAATAACGAATAAATATACATGTGAAATATTTTCTTGCCTAAAATGTTGATTTTCAACACCTGTATACTTATTTGGTTGTATGTATTATGTGCATAAATAAGGTAATTAAATATGCTTTTTTACTTTCTGTAAAATTGTTGTGCTAGTTAATATTTTATTTNTAATATATATTTAATTTATAAACATGTTATTTTTTAACAAGTTTTACATTTAAAATAACGAATAAATATACATGTGTAATATTTTCTTGCCTAAAATGTTGATTTTCAACACCTGTATACTTATTTGGTTGTATGTACTATGTGCATAAATAAGGTAATTAAATATGCTTTTTTACTTTCTGTAAAATTGTTGTGCTAGTTAATATTTTATTTTGTAGGTTGCAAAAACTGTGTAAAAGTTATTCAGAGATTGTATATTATTTTAACAGAAGAACTCATATGTATTGTGCCAATATGACAGCCATATCTAAACATTCATTACAAATGAACTGCGAAGGCTAGAAAACATGACAGGCAGTGTTAGATGGCAACTAACAGTGCTATAGCATTGTGTTGGTAGGTTGCTAGATGTATGAAAGATCAAATCGGTCGTATAAAAGTTGATTTAGAGGTAATGATATGCCATGTATGAAAGAGCGAGTTGTACGAATCTCGAATGTATGAAAGTCGAGGACTGCCTGTAAACATTTTGAAGCGAGATTATTAAATAAAATGCCCACCTTTCAGATTTGCAGATAGGACTACATAATTTTATTTTAATATAAGGAGAATATATTTTAATTTGCAACCCACATTCACCACACTTAAGCACCACACTTAGCACCGCACACGCAGCACTTGGCACTGCGAGCAGAGCACTTAGCACCGCGTGCACCGCACTTAGCACCGCACGCACCACACACAACACACTTAGCACCACATACACCACACTAAAAACCACACGAACCGCACTTAGCACCCCACTTGGTACAGCACACATCACAATCGGGGTTCATTTATGGGGCACTTATGGTTAAATATGGGTGTTTTTATGGCTCATTATGGATCATAAGTTGTCATTTATGGTTTATTTATGGGTCATGTAGGAGTCAGTTTGTAAGGCATCGGTCTGCCAGTAGTTCGTTGTCTGCTTTAAGTGCGTCCATGAAGTTAAGCTGAGTGAAGATAACACGAGGACGAAATATATTTTCACTTTTAAAAAAATCTTATTTAGGGGAAGGGCAGCGATTATATTTAGCAGCTAGCGAGTCGGTCAGAAGTTTTTTCAACTCATCTGGTAGGGTCCTTCCCGAACGAACCATAATGCACATTGTTTACGAATTAAAGTTTTTNTTTTTCAACTCATCTGGTAGGGTCCTTCCCGAACGAACCATAATGCACATTGTTTACGAATTAAAGTTTTTTTTTTCCTGTGGAAACTTGCGTGTGAGGTTTTGCTTTTTCTGTAGATTGTTACAAATTTGACTTTGATGTAAGGGGTTAAATATTATAATTTTTTTAACTAAATATGGTTTTACATTTGATGTGTCTGTATATAAGCGTGATCGACATAATAAATGTGTATAACANTTTTTTTAACTAAATATGGTTTTACATTTGATGTGTCTGTATATAAGCGTGATCGACATAATAAATGTGTATAACAGAAATAATGTTTCAAGTGTGAAATATTCCAAGTCTTATTATCTAACGTGAAGTCACCGCTATAGGCGCGATTCTCGCTCTTTCCCCGGGACAGAGGTGGCCGCACGCCTTCGACAACTAGTATTACAGAAAGAGCAAAATACACTGCACGGCTGCCAACTCGTGAATACTGCATGTGGTACCAGCCCTTACCTACTGGCGCCGTCGCTGCTGTTACTGAAACTATGCGTATTACATATGCCAGGCCTCGTCTCCTAAAAAAGTGTTTTATTTTTCGTCAGTGGTGGCTACAGATTGCGTTTCTCGCGGATGCCCCGCGACCTGACGTAATAAAATATCTGAACTTACCAGTCAGANGTGGTGGCTACAGATTGCGTTTCTCGCGGATGCCCCGCGACCTGACGTAATAAAATATCTGAACTTACCAGTCAGATTGCTAAAATACGAATGGTGAGAGAGCTATCTGTCACCTCTGGCATCAGACGAGAAACTGTGCCGAGGTCGATATTGTTCCCATTAAATACTTTGCCCACACTAGCACGCTCTTGAGGACAATACTTAAAACAAGAGCGGTAGTGTTAAAGGATTAAGAAATGGCGAATAATTGTTCTGACTAATGTGTTGTGGTAAGAGGTTAAAGAATATATACTTCATTCCAATAGTACTTTAATTAGCATTAAAATCAAAAACGTTATTTTATCGGTCTTAATTAAAGTTTTTAATCGAAGTTATAAATTTATTAAATTATGCATCTAGGTGTTCCGCTGATTGTAATAATGACGTTTTTAACAGGATGAAAATCACATATTTTCATATGCCTNGTGTTAAAGGATTAAGAAATGGCGAATAATTGTTCTGACTAATGTGTTGTGGTAAGAGGTTAAAGAATATATACTTAATTCCAATAGTACTTTAATTAGCATTAAAATCAAAAACGTTATTTTATCGGTCTTAATTAAAGTTTTTAATCGAAGTTATAAATTTATTAAAATATGCATCTAGGTGTTCCGCTGATTGTAATAATGACGTTTTTAATAGGATGAAAATTACATATTTTCATATGCCTGTAATACAAATATGAGTGTTGACAGGTCGCCTGGTGGTTGATTCGACAGAGTGGGTGGAATCTGACAGCTCGCCTGGGAGCGAAATCGAGAAATTAATGCTACTTGTTTTTTGAAAATTAAATCCTATATGGAGTGCGCCGACAGCACAACCAATACTGTATAAACATAAACAAAAACAATTATGGCTGCCACCTGGTTGCTGAATCGACAGCACGCCTGGTGGGTATATCGATTATTAATACACTAGCACCACATAGGTGATGTTAAAGTAATCATATTATATCCAAGATGGCTACTTCCAGCAATGTATAAATATTGGATTAATTAAAAAACATCGTTTCTGCTACGAAATCCCGTTACTAGGATTGCTTCATTGTCACAGGCTATTCACACCTGTATTGTGTTATGCCGTTACGAAAAAAATTTTAATTTTACATACAAACAAATTATTATACCTTTCGGGCAAACATGGATAAATACTGATTTCCAAACGGGAGACTATTTGAGCGGTGATGTTAGTGTGTGTGTGTGTGTGTGTGTGTGTGCATTGCCTCAGCATACCTATCGAGTGGAAGAGGCCAAAAAAGAAAGAACGACAAGTTATTAGTGCGAATACATCTGTAGTCGCAACTCTATTTTTTAACATCTCTGTTTTATTTTATATTGTAAACTAATGCATATTTCTATCTTAGATTTCATATTCTTCCTTCGCCGTAAATGTGAAAAAATATTAATGTTACTAGCCTATATAACTACGGCACTCTTAAGTGATTTTCTTGTGATTGATGTCTTTGGTTAATGCAGGCAGAAAAATCAGAGGTCAGCCTTACACACTAAACTAAATCTCAACTTACATCAAAACCACACCCCATTTGCAGTCCCAACCTTCTGCGCACCAAAGTCGTGTTTGTGCTAGATTAAATGAGAACGAGCGGAAAATATCGGGGTAGTATTCAGGCATGGATTCAAAGGCGATATCCCCTCTGCCCCCGCAAAACACCTAAAAGAAAGGTTAATAAATCAAAGTACACAACTGGACATAATTTGTCAATGACTCGAAAGAATACAGCACATTACACACAGCACTGGTGGAAGTGAAGACAATGTCGAGGAATCTGACGCCTGCTCATTTTAGTTTTCAAGTTCATTCCGTACTTTTTGAGTGAGCACAAGGAATCAAGGATGTGGAATAAGTCAAAATGAAACTAGTTTCACTATAGAGTGTGACATCTGTGCTCCTGGTTGTAATGATCTGAGTCGCCGACTGGGATAAGTGTTTTTAATTTGTGTGCTTGTTGTGAAAATTTTTTACGAAATAATAAATATTTTGAATTGTTACTGTGAAATGGACTGAGTTTTCTGTTCTCAAGCTTAGTACACACGGGGAGTTTTCGTGACAAAGAAGGCATAGCCTTTTACTCAAGCTCTAGTCTACACAGTTTCTTGCGTCACAAGTACACAACTTATTATTCACTGTTTGTTTCGCCGTGCTTACTTTGATGCTCTAGCAAAATGCGTGTATATGTTATGTTTTGGTGTGTGTATCTTGTAAGCATTGTGTGAGGAATTTAACTCAGATTATAGAAATACTGTCAGTTGTAAATTTTTCAATCAAGAAAATTTACTCATGGCATNTGTGAGGAATTTAACTCAGATTATAGAAATACTGTCAGTTGTAAATTTTTCAATCAAGAAAATTTACTCATGGCATCAAAAGCATCTTTGTTGATTTGTTTTAATTTTCTATACACAAATAGTAAGATATAATTTCTCGAGACTGTTTGTTTAAAAAATACTAGTCAAATCATCACGAACTTTACTCTAGGTCAAAACATATTTGGTACATAACCTTTAGGCTCGTTCGACAGTGAGAACNTGTGAGGAATTTAACTCAGATTATAGAAATACTGTCAGTTGTAAATTTTTCAATCAAGAAAATTTACTCATGGCATTAAAAGCATCTTTGTTGATTTGTTTTAATTTTCTATACACAAATAGTAAGGTATAATTTCTCGAGACTGTTTGTTTAAAAAATACTAGCCAAATCATCACGAACTTTACTCTAGGTCAAAACATATTTGGTACATAACCTTTAGGCTCGTTCGACAGTGAGAACAATAAGTATATGTATCTCTCACTCGGACTCGTAAAAATAATTTCATCCGAGATGTACTGACATTCAAAACATATGTACAAGTATTAACAGGAATGACTTTACTGATTTAAATAGTCATTGACTTGTATGCCAAGAAACAACAAAGAATATAAGAATATTCTCTGTATGGCATGCTGCAAAATGAACGTGTTTTTACTTTAGAAATGTGTGCTTTAATCTCTAGGTAATACCAATTTTTAGTAAAAACATTTATATTCAACATTTTGCGTTTACTGTACATACAATTCAATATTCCACTCAGTAAGACACATGATAGAGTACATAGAACTGATGTTGCTTACATGAGTGGAAAGAGAATACCGCGGAGGTGTAGTGGTGAGACTATTTATCACGTCTCACCACGGCGAACCGAGTTGATTACTGTCGGTTCAAGCCCGAGTTTCTGATCTGAGATACTTGGCGGACGTTGCTGCTGCCGCGTACTTCCATTTCTCTCAGCACTGCATTTTTTTGCTGCTCCATATTCATCTCACTTCACCCTCATCAGCGCTGCCGATCTCCCGTCGTGCAGTGGATTGTTGCGCCGGAGGTCTGGGTACGGGAGTATCTGGGTTAGAATCCTAAGTAAGGCATGGGTGCTAGTTTATGTTAGGTCAGAAATAAGTTAGAAAGCTGTCCACTAATAAGCCTCCAGACATAACACCGGAGGATCTTAATAAGCCCTTTTNGATCTTAATAAGCCTTTTTTAATCAATTGACCTCATCAGTGTTCTTAAGCTCAGCCGTTAAGCGCCACCCATACTGCTCACTATCATTTTGAGAAAAAAAATATCTTGAAAAAATATCTGACGTGAAAACGTCTTTAAAATCAGACAGATACATCGCATACCAGGACGGAAACGGTGATGTAATGTTAGCAGGGTGATCGATTCCGACACTATAACTAAGTGGTCCTAGTGACTAATAACACGATTTCGATAAATGCAGTCTTCTAAGAATGGGTACGCGACTACGCAGCGAGAGTTGTAGGTGGGGGCCCGCGGTGACTGGCAATCATTTTGGGCGTGGGCGAAAATTTCCGGGCTGTACATCTTTCCACTCCTNTTTCCGGGCTGTACATGAGCTAGTATGCTGATTTGCCTCCAAACAAAAATATTTTTTCTATATCTGTCAATTTAAGCCATATATGACAAGTATTGATTTCATTACGTTCATTTTATTCCCATTTTATCAATAAAATATTACCTGCTAACACATACTTATTCACGCAGAGCTCACGGCTGTGTGCCCAAAACAACCACACCGCAATATTTTTTCTTCCAGAAAAATATAACCTCCCTCCCACCTCTCCAGCTCTGGGCCAGAAACTTACCACTTGATCCGTGCCTGGGGCGTTGTTGCCGTATTGCTAGTGATGTTAGACACTGGCACTGAAGCATTTATTTTCCGTTTTCGTTCATTGTCGGTTCTATCGCCATGTATAAAATCACTATGACAGTCACGAGTGACAACTAGGGGTTTGGAAGGGCAAGGTGGTGGCCACCACTCAACTTTTAGACAGCAGGTGCGTTGTGCCCTTCCCCCCTCACTAGGGTGGTCGGCCTCTATTTCAGTTTATAAAAAGTGTAATTTATGGTAACTTCGTGCCGAATTCGTTTCCAAATATAATGTATTTTAATGTGATCATTTATTTGGTCTTGTAAAAAATTTTTATACTATTTGATTCAGAAAGTTTACTTTTTTAGAACGATTTTATAATTCGCATGGTTTTTACAAGCAGAAATTAATTTCCATATTCTCCTAAATATTTGCAACTCGTGTAGTTTAAAACCTTGGCATAAAAAAATACTGGTAACATTTGTGCATAACTTCTCGCACACACACACACCCACACACACACACACACACACACACACACACACATACCACACATTGTTACAGAGATGATTAACATATAAAAATGAATATGGCAGCTGTTACACAACATTAGAGCCTCCCCTCCCCCACTTGCCGGCTGCTAAAATTCTATGTCTTTATGTTCTATGAGACGTAATATATGGCTAATTTCATTTAGCTCATGAGCATATTTATTATGAGTAAAAAATACAGATACTGGATTTGGTCTTTGCTCTCTCAATTATCGCTGTACTTATATTTTAAACATCCCAGCTATTAATCTAAAAAAAATTATGCTCTTCTGGATATCGATGTTGTCTGCGATGGTAGAAGTAGCGCAACCAACGCCATTTTGACGCCGAATATCGCTCTTCTCACAACTATACACTATTAGATTTCTAGATGCCGCGGCAAATTAGCGGGTCTTTGCCACAGAAAAAGTGCCATGGAGAGCGATTATGTTTTACATTTCCGCTTGTCGGGAGCCGCTTTACGTCTTGGAAACAATAAACGGGGTGGACGTTTCCATGACACAAAGTGTAGTCGTCGGGTACCTGTCAAAAATATCGGAAACTCCCCATTAATTATTATTCTTTACTTTTGTATTGTATAATAACTAAAACTTGTTTTTATTACTTTTCTTCTCGAAATGTGTTCAATAACTAGGTCCGCACATTTATAAACTAAATTTTCTGGAAATTTAAAACTATCCAGTGGTACAAATTTGCTATTGTATATACACTGAGGCGACAAAAGTCATGGGATACCACCTAATATCGTGTCGGACCTCCTTTTGCCCGGCGAAGTGCAGCAACTCGACGTGGCCTGGACTCAACAAGTCGTTGGAATTCCCCCGCAGAAATATTGAGCCATGCTGCCTCTATATACGTCCATAATTGCGAAAAGTGTTGCCGGTGCAGGAGTTTGTGCACNCAGAAATATTGAGCCATGCTGCCTCTATATACGTCCATAATTGCGAAAAGTGTTGCCGGTGCAGGAGTTTGTGCACGAACTGACTTCTCGATTATGTCCCATAAATGTTCGTTGGTATTCATGCCGGGCGATCTTGGTGTCCAAATCATTAGCTGGAATTGTCCAGAATGTTCTTCAAACCAATCACGAACAGTTGTGGCCCGGTGACATGGCGCATTGTCATCCATAAAAATTCCATCGTTGTTTGGGTACATGAAGTCCATGAATGGCTGCAAGTGGTCTCCAAGTAGCTGAACATAACCCTTTCCAGTCAATGATCGGTTCAGTTGGACCAGAGGACCCAGTCCATTCCATGTAAAAACAGCCCAACACCATTATTGGGCCACCACCAACTTGCACAGTTCCTTGTTGAAAACTTGGGTCCATGGGATCCTGGGGTCTGCGTCACACTAGAACCCTACCATCAGCTCTTACCAACTGAAATCGGGAGTCATCTGACCAAGCCACGATTTTCCAGTCGTTCTAGGGACCAACCGATATGGTCATGATCCCAGGAGAGGCGCTGCAGGCGATGTCGTGCTGTTAGTAAAGGCACTCGAGTCGGTCTTCTGCTGACATAGTCCAGTACAGCAAAAGTTCGCCGCACTGTCCTGACGGACACGTCCGTCGCACTTCCCACATTGATTCCTGCGATTATTTCAAGAAGTGTTGCTTGTCTGTTAACACTGGCCATTCTGCGCACACGTCGTTGGTCTCGGTCATTAAGTGCAGGCGGTCGGCCACTGCGTTGTCCATGGTGGGAGATTATGCCTGAAATTAGGAATTCTAGTCACACTCTTGACACTGTGGATCTCGGAATAATGAATTCCCTTACCATTTCCGAAATGGAATGTCCCATGCGTCTAGCTCCAACTTCCATTCCGCGTTCAAATCCTAGTAATTCCCGTCGTGCGGCCATAATCACGTCAGAAACCTTTTCACATGAATCACTTGAATACAAATGAAAGCCCAACCAGTGCACNACTAAAAATGGAAGACCAACCAATGCACTGCCCATTTATACATTTTGTACGCGATACTACTGCCATCTGTATATTTGCATATTGCCATCCCATGACTTTTGTCGCCTCTGTGTATATTTGTAGCACAGGGTCGTCAACATAGAATAAAATGGAGACAGTTGTATCACTTATTGCCCTTTTGTTGAACTATAACACTTATTTAAGTTCGCAATTTTTTTTTGTATTTCTGAATTACCTCCGTTATATTAAATATGAAGAACTAGCAAATATTTGTAAAATAATCTTCAGACATGCGAAAGAAAGCTAAACTGTTCTGCTGGACTGCTGCCCAAGGGAATCCAGTACACAGCCACAAAAGTGTGGAAATTTCAAGAAGCGATAAGCTGCTGAGTGACAGGTCCTCCCGCCTCCTATCAGGTTGTACATAACGGTCGGTGCATCGCTGGTTGCCTACTAATAGGTGTTACACTTTCTGTAGCTAACATAAGCAATGCCATCTCTGCAGGCAGAATAACAATAAGTTTCCCTTCCATTTAACTTGAAAACATAATAAGCCCAACAAAAGGAGCCGACCTCCAGTGGCTCACTCGGTTGGTTCGCCGCAAGTCGGGGGTGCGAGGTGTTTTGTGTCCAAATCATAGGTAAGGCATGGGTGTTACTTTACGATAGGTTAAGATAGTTTATAAGCCGTTCTATTATTAGCCTTCAAGCATAATACCGGGGAACGTTAATAAGCCCCTTCCATTATAATTGTAAACCTGACCTAAGACGTATAGGGCTTGCCCTGAGACGTACATCATTCTCCAACCACCTTAGCTACTTGCATACATTGCGGAGGGCTCACAGAACTGCGAAGAAGCTAACACTGGTGAAGCGGGATTTAGGAGCTCGCCAAAAAAAACGTTTTCCTTTCTGATTCGCGCTTTTGTGTCGGTAGCGCGCCTTAAATGTGTAGCATGCCTCGGAGACGAGTTCGATAGCATTTTGAACAGTGGACGTGTTCGAGAGAGGTTGCATTGTAGGTCTGCGAAAAGCGGTAGTGTCATTAGCTGTATTGCGCGCCATACCAGTTNTAGGTCTGCGAAAAGCGGGAGTGTCATTAGCTGTATTACGCGCCATACCAGTTGAGCGGATATTAACATAGAATGCTGTTGGCTCCAGTGGATAGAGGAAGGCACGCCCACACGACACGAGGGATCTGGGAGACACCACTAACCACATCAAGGGAGAACCGACGGATTGGCCAAATTCTGCCGAGTGCCCCAACCGCCTGTATTGTGGACATTCAGCCAGCAGTGATGCTCACTCTGAAGCATCCTGTGATTGCCAGNCAGTATTGTGGACATTCAGCAAGCAGTGATGCTCACTCTGAAGCATTTTGTGATTGCTAGTATCGTTGGCAGACAGCTGTTCGAAACACGTCTCCATGCACGCAGACCGTAACAATTACTGACCTTAAAACCAAATCATCTTCACCACACACTGCAATGGTGCCGTGACGTACAATCATGGAGCCATGCAGCCAACGTGAACGTATCTGTGTGTAGAGGCCAAGTGAGCAGCGCCAACATAAAGAGTTTATTGTCACGTATCATATGTCTAGGTCATGATGTGAGGTGCGATTTCGTACGAAGTCAGTTCCCCTTTTATTTCCATCACGGGCTCTCTAAAAACCCAATGGTACGTTGATGAGGTCCTGAAGCCAGTTACCCTATTATTGTGAACACCTCTGTGAATGCCGACGACATTGCTTTATTCCAATAGGACAATGCTTGTCTCATATCGTTTGCAGTCTCAAGAGCGTAATTTGAAGACATTAATGCTGTGTTATGGTCAGTTATAACGCCAGATCTATCCCTAATTGAAAATGGGTTGGATGCTCTATGGCGACTCCACCCCTGCCGCAATTCTGCAGGAACTGCGAGCAAATATTCAAGCTGTATGGAATGGATTATCGCAGGATTCCCTTAGTGACCTCTTCAACACTATGCAGCAATTTCAACGGAATTGGTTCACAAACATGGTGGCCAGACGTTATACTGAGAAACGTATGTAGTGCAATAAATATTAATCATACTAGTCTCAATTTGTAACCATTTCTTGTTATTGGTAACTTATGCCTTCCTTCCGAATAGCTATGGAATCCAACACTTTCTTGCTAGTTCAAATACTTTTAAAAATCAATGTACGTCACAGTAATACACTACCATAGGTTTATATTATAGTTTTCTCACAATATAAAAATGTATTAAATGCTATTAGTTTTGAGAGATGCTATATTTTTATTGGTCCCATTGACGAGTAAAGTAAATTTAAATCCTCACTGTGTTCTCTCCACAAGCAGAGGACCACGCATCAGAGAAGTCTGACGCTAAAAGCAGTCGGCTACCTTACCTACCTTTTCAGCCGGACTGAATAGCGGATGGGAAATGGGACGTATTTGATGCAGCCAGCAGCGGAATGGATACCGGGAATGATACGGGAATTATCCAAGGAAACCTACACAAACAGGCAGTATGGGCCACAAAGGAATGTTTGTGTGGCAAATTACCATCCGTTGGGGTATGTGATCAAATCGTCGACCTCAGCTGTGAGACGAAAGTGAAAACGAATTATTACTTGCATTCTCGCATGAAAGCAAACCTTGTCACTTCTTCGTAGTTAGACAAAATTGACTATGCCCGGGATCGATTCCATCAAATGTCATGTTCACAGCTACACAAACTGTAAATACCAGTGTTTGCAGCCGTACCAGCTGCAACGACCAAAACTGTATACAGGCTGCCACTCGTAAAGGAAAAATTATACTATTCGTTTTACTACGAGAGATGACAAATGCTAGAAGCACCTAGCACATACAAACTATCCAGGTTTATAGAAAACATGTGAAGAACATATTACAAAATATACCAGTCGATAAATGCGTTAGTTCACCGTAAACATTGACTCGAGTACACACGGTAATGTTGGAAATTAATTATGAATAAATAGTAGTTCATCATCATAAGCTCCTTTGATCTGTATAATTTTAACATTGTTGGCCAATTAAATGGGTTGCTTATTGACTTTTACACATTACAGAAAGGGCTGGAGTACTATTAATATAATACATTTTTAACAACTTCAAGTGCCGTTTGAAGAGCACATGAATACCAATTTAAAGCTTCAATGAAATGTTATTTCATACGTGTAGCGGGAAAAAACCCCGATTGGCTGAAACAGTAAACTAAGAAGAGCTTTGAAAATTACTTATATGCGGATAAAATAAATGCCCTATAGATATTTTACGCCAGAGCCACCCAGCAACAAGCACATGAATATTCCATTGGCAGCTAGGAGTATTCAGTTCAAATACAATACTGATCAAAATTCAGCGCGCTTTCAACACCAGCATTCGTAAATTAAACGTTGACCAACCTGGTTTAAGGGGCCAGGCGAGGCTGGCAGGCCGTCAGCTGTTCGCAGCGCGTAGTACTCTCGGCATTGTCGCCGGCGCGTGGGTGCGGCCGGTAGTTTTGGCAGTCGACGGGGAAGGACCGGGGAGGTGAGGGGGCAGGCGAGACTCCGGCACTGGCCGCAGGTCCGTGAAACAGGTTGATTAGGACACGACAAGACCTGGCCTGCTATCTTGGCCTCGTCGTCGACGGCGTGGGCGGGAGTGCCCGCTCCGCTATTTTAACAAACATCTTGATTGCCTTTTTTCCTTTTTTAATCTCTCTTTCTACCTTCTCTCTCTCGCGTAAGGTCGAGGGTCGTCCTGCTGCTGGAACGGAGTTGAGCCTCCCCCTTCCATCCCCTCTACTTTCAACCCACTGACGTCGCAGGAGCGAAGGACATTACCAGACCGGGCCCACCGGCCGACATAACTCTCCCAAGGGCACGGAGTGGCAATTAAAATGCTCCTTAGCATTCCATTACAATTCGGTCCGCGTACCAGCCTTCTCCCCTCCCCCCTCCTGCGGGCACGACGCACTTGGGGTAACCACTTCGCCGAACAATTGGCGTGCTGGCTGGCCGGCTCAGGCAGCGTGATAAATTCAATAATGGGGTTGATTCATGAGGCGCCAATTAAAATCATTAGCCGGATATTGAGGCTGGCGTCCCGCGACAGCGTTCGCTTAATTACTGGCGGCTAATATCTTCCCTCGGCGTTGCAGCGAGTTCAGGGGAAGAGGCGTCCACACGGCCGCGAGCTCAAGCGGAGCGAATGTACGAGAACCAACCCTGCCACAACCACCACTTACATATACTTGAAAAAATTTGGATATTAACGGAACACAGAATATTGTTACTGAGTTCTAGCCAGCCTGAATTTATTCTTTTTTAAATTTATTGTAAATATGGGATACTCTTATTTAGTGTTTTCCATCCAGTATTCATGTTCACGAGACTTAACTTCGCAAGAATGTAGATTAATGTTTAAGAAAACATTTTAAGATCGTGATAGAGTGTTGACTTATTCATAAACCGAAAACTATCCCACTTAGTCATACGGAAAGATTAACCTTTAGGAAATACAGGCGGCTTTTATTAGCGTCATATTAGTGCCGTAGATAGGTTTCATGGAAATTAGAATATTTTCTTTGTAAACGCCGGTTACAGGTTACATACATGAAACTGTTTGATCGAATCACTCTGAATATAGTCAGTGAAATTACAGAAAAAAACCCCCTTCTAATAATAAACTAATGTCATTTTACGGTGTTTTAAAAATTTCATTTTTATTTACATGTTTCCTAAACTTTCACCTTCTTGAACAAAGTCATAGTNAACCCCCATCTAATAATAAACTAATGTAATTTTACGGTGTTTTAAAAATTTCATTTTTATTTACATGTTTCCTAAACTTTCACCTTCTTGAACAAAGTCATAGTTATAAGCTTTCATATACACTTAAGTTCTACGGTACTCTGGGTGATATTTTTGAGTAAGTAAATCATGATAGCTCACTGCGAACTAAAATGTTTGTCACTAGGTTCACTGTGTAATGCGGCAGTACTAGAAAGCGTTATTTAAATTCGTGATTTCAGACTTCAAAGTTTATCACTCATGCTTAAGAAGGTCCACAGGTATCAACAAACAGTAAAATTCGCAATACATTAGTGACGTTTATAGCAATAGAGTAAAAAATGCTCAGTTGAAGCACATAACTAGTAACGAATATGACAGTGACTGAATTCAACTGAGTAACGGTGATCATACCGATTTACAGGTGTGTCCTCATGGTATAATGAGTGGTCGGGGTTACATCTGGGTTTTATCCGATTAGTGTGTCTGTAACGGGGGACATTCAACCTGGTGAGGACAAATGGAGAACCGCCCGCAGTAAAGAGGTGGCGGGCCTTCGTCGAGAATGATCACGCGCGCTGGTAAAGTCAGGATATGTGACGCGCTGAAACCTTACCTCTTCTCCCCTTGCCCCTGCTGAAAGCCTTGCTTCGGCTGTCAGTCTCCTTTGCTTCAGCGCGGTCTTATCATTAGGAAAATCTGATATATGCGGAAAGATTCCCGCGCCCCATATAAACTTTAATATTGGTACTACTCACACGCATGTAGCTTTCCTTTGGTTGCAGGTTGCTTCTCTCTGTAAGAAGACTTTTTATTTTTTACTTGACTGGGCCAATCACAATAAAAGTAAGACGCGTAACAGTTACAACAATCCCATTACGAAAGTGTGTCAGAGCTGATGCGTTTTGTAATTCAACATGTCATAAAATCTTTTCACAAATATCAGGTGTCAATGTTTATTATACTCGTAGACCATTTCCACGGATCCAAGTCCCATATATTTTGCTTATCCCACGTCTCCANACTCGTAGACCATTTCCACGGATCCAAGTCCCATATATTTTGCTTATCCCACGTCTCCACTATTCAGTAGCATTTTATTGAATAAATTTAACTTCAGTGTCCATTATTTCAACTAAACCTCTGTGTTAGCATGAAATGGTAAAAGTTACTATGATGTGTGAATTGATATTACTTCTATTCATTTAAATTAACCGATACACATATATACACACATACATTGTCTAAGACTCTGGGATTCCAGTCTGACTGACTGAAAAACCAAATAAACTGAAGGTAGCCGAAATTTNGTCAGAGCTGATGCGTTTTGTAATTCAACATGTCATAAAATCTTTTCACAAATATCAGGTGTCAATGTTTATTATATTCGTAGACCATTTCCACGGATCCAAGTCCCATATATTTTGCTTATCCCACGTCTCCACTATTCAGTAGCATTTTATTGAATAAATTTAACTTCAGTGTCCATTATTTCAACTAAACCTCTGTGTTAGCATGAAATGGTAAAAATTACTATGATGTGTGAATTGATATTACTTCTATTCATTTAAATTAACCGATACACATATATACACGCATACATTGTCTAAGACTCTGGGATTCCAGTCTGACTGACTGAAAAACCAAATAAACTGAAGGTAGCCGAAATTTNACATACATTGTCTAAGACTCTGGGATTCCAGTCTGACTGACTGAAAAACCAAATAAACTGAAGGTAGCCGAAATTTTATTTCAAAGCAAAACGAATTTGTAGTTAAAACGTCTAAATTATAACCCAATTTTTTGAAATACATTTTTTCAGGCGTTCATTTATAGCAATAATTCAATAGTCATCTTTTCAGCGAATTCATAATTTCATACCCTTTTGAAGTTTGATATTCAGTGTGAAAATTTGTAACTAACTGTAGCCCACAATACAGAAACTTGCGTGTTTTATTTTGAATATACGAAAAGATGATAGCGCTAACCACTCTGCTTCACACTCATTCCCGGTCAACATGACACTTATATAGAAACAATTGCTTTAAAAGAGTGCCACTTAACCGAATAGTATCAGAAAATATGAGATCACAGTATTAGAGAATAAATATGTGTTCTAGTTTTCCAAAATTATAACAGGTTTTAATGTATTGCCTAGAGTTTTTAATATCAGAAATAAGTAACATCCTAACATTTCTCATCTGCCATGTACGAATGGAACTTCCAGATCGTATATTTATAGTTAAAGAACACTATGCAGCCAAATACTAACCACAATCATTTTATAAAGAAATCGTGTGGTCTTGTGGTGCTAACTTTCAATTAAAATACGTGACTTTGTTAACATGCCGAAAATCGCAATGTTACGAACAGTAACTCCGCTTCGAAAAACACAATAAACACTTTTCTCTGTCACTCTGATCCCACTTAGAATCAGCCTAATATAATTCATGATGGCAATGTGTCAAGTGGGTCGACCATCCTATGAAGAATTAGACTGCAGTTTCCATTTTAAACGGAAGACACAATCAGACTACAGCCTTATAATCAGCCAAGGGTTTTTAGTGCACTAACAATTTCTTCACACCACAGTCTGGCGATGACAAGACATTAACACGGGTGGTATTTTTTATGATGACAAACGAGAAAGGTACACACTATGTACACANTCTGGCGATGACAAGACATTAACACGGGTGGTATTTTTTATGATGACAAACGAGAAAGGTACACACTATGTACACATATGTACACACTGAAAAAATTGCGCGTTTAATTCATACACTGCACTTTACTGTCCTATGTATGCTTGAGGTACTTTCATCTGTCAATTTTCAGCTGTCCTAATGAATATGCAGTTTTTATTGTAGATCGTGTTAATATTAATGACAAATAAGTAGGCCAGTGGTTTTCAAGGCGTCAAAAACTTACGACCCAAATGTCAAAAGTATCACAAACGCAACCGTATTTAAATTCAGCCTGTCATAAAATGTGTCTCAATTTTTCAGTCTCTAGAATAATATTTTACGATAGTAGAATGATTATCTGCGTTTTGGCGAATCGGGACCTGGGACCGAAGCTCGGATTCTGTTCATTCTCTTTCATTCCGGCCCTCCGGCGGCAATTTTCCCCACAAAATTTCCCTTTTTCCTTTAAAATCGACAATTTTCCCTCTAAATTTCCCCGTTTCACATAAATTTCCCTTTTCCCCCCTCATAGTGACCCTTTTTTCTTTCAAGATTTCCTGTTTTCCTCTCAAAATAGCACCGATCACCCCAGTTGCAAAAACGCTCCATTGGAAGGATGGGGGAACGGGTCATTTTCATGGACAAAGCAGGGGCGGCCATATTGGTTTTATAAGCATAGGGTATGCCAAATCGATACACAGGGTCCAGGGTCCAAAGTCAGACCTAACCATCAGCCATATTTTTTCTGTCAGCCACCTTGTTCGCCATATCGGATGTCGGTGACCTTGACTTTGAATTACCTGTAACCCAAAAAGTTTCGAAAAATTCCCAAAAACATTTTTTAGTGAATAAAAAAATTGGACCTATTAAAAAAATTATAATAAATTTTTTTTTAAACTTACATTTACGCAGGTTCTCTTCCCCAGCTCCATGTCAAGCAGACGACTGACCCTCCTCCAATCAATCACATTGTCTTAACATTCCCATCCCTACCAAAATTTCTCATTGGTTAATTAGTCGGCAGGACTCCACCCCCTCACCAATACTCATTCTGCCACCTTGGATTTTTTCGATTGTCATTTGTTTATACATTGCTGGAGGCCGCTATCTTGGATTTCATATGTTTACTTTTCCAACACCTAGGAGGCGCTATTTTCTCGACTTCACCGCCAGAGCTGCAGATCTTGCCACCAGGTGGCAGTCATATTTGTTTATGTTTATAAAGTATAGGCGGTGCTGCAGGCGCCCTCCATACTGGATTCTATTTTCAATGTTTATATAGTGCTAATTTCTCGATTATGTAGCCTGTACCGAATGGTAACATTGACCATTACTGCTAAATATGTAAATTATCATATTTAAATTTTTTGTTTCATTTTAAATGTAATTATTTTTTTTAAATTAATTTTTATATAATTCAGAGAGGTTTTTAAAATAAATAAAACAAAACATTTTTTTAAAACACATACTATTTAATAATGTACAAAATAAATAAAAAATCACAGGCTTATTAATTGCAATCTTCTGTTTTCCTCGGACGATGTCCGCATCGTTGACCTAGGAATTGCAGCGGGCTGGGAAACCCCAGCACTTGACATACAACCGTCCATTGTTCCGTTTCAGCACCTTATCATCCAAATATACATCTGGAAACTTTGTAGGCTGGATCTCCTCTGTGTAGAAACCACCATGGAAGGGAATATTATTGAGATCCTTGAGAAAGTAGGTCCTCGGAGCATAGTTGCGTATACGTCGCACGCAAAAGTGTTCAAGGCTCTAATTCACCGTGAACCCTTTCTCGAATATGCTTTTCTGTTTGGAGATACGCACCTGGTCGCCAACCTTGGCTTTCGGCTTGCGTGAGTATTTACTTTTCACGTCAGAGTACAAGGTTCGAAGCAGGGAGTCATCCTTGACGTCTTCAGGCTTCATGCGAGTGGTAGAACGAACGGTGGGATTGTACTCGCGTACGACTTTCGGCAGTAGTATCAGCCACTTTTTTTCCGGTCAGAGTCCTGTTGAAGTGATGATAAAAATATATGAAATAATATCTGGTCCCCACGCAAGCGTAATGTAAGCTTTACCAATATATAAATATAATTTATAGTTAGTATGTACGAATGCATGTTAGTTAGTTTTTTTGTCATTTATATCATTCTACACCTTCCAACGAATATTAAAAAATTTGGCAGATTTACCCTTCAATACACAACATAAAATGCAGTGGGGGTCAAAATGGGTCCTAGCCCTACATTGGGCCCAATACACCCAATACCTCTAAAACGGGGCCATGTTTCTCAAATTCTACACCGTTCGACGGATCGCGACCAAATTTTATAGGGATGCACTTGGATACCTAATTTAAATGCCAAAATGGGCTCCTGTCCCCCACTGGGTCAAAACCCCCTAGCAGAGGTAGTGTTTCTCATTTCTACATCATTCATTGGACCAAGACTAGGTATGTCTTTATGGCTCCCACCTTCCTGGCGCTTGACCTGCGCCGCAAGGTTTGAAGTACTCGTTTTTCCACGAAACTATTAAACGTGCGTCCAATGTGCTGACCTACGAAAATAACACACTCTTCAAATGAGGGCTGTTGAGCGCTTTCAGGACGTCACGCGCATTAGAAACATCATTTTAGAGCAATCCAAAATGGCCAAAAACGGCTTTTTTTAAATACTGTATCTCAAATAAACGCATCAGATCCATACAAAACTACTCAAGGGCCCTGCATTGAACCTTACTAAAGACTTTTACCAATAAAATAATAGGGTCACCTATGAAAGTCACATAGATACACGTGACGAGTAGTGCTACGAGAACACTGTACGCCAGTTCAGAGTCTTGCGCTTAGCGACGATGGCGCACTTGATGCGCGTGGCAGTGTCGCCCTTATCGCTTCCGCGCGTCTCGGTCTCAAATGCGGAAAAAAACCTGTAGGTAGGAGGGAGCCTTAAGTGCCTAACTTAAAATGCTTTATACACTAAAATGGACTCCGATACCTTTATGGGCCTGAAATACCTTAAACCGGTTCGTAATTCCCTGCGGACAACGCAGAGTAATTCTGCTAGTAATTAATAAGAATTGATGTGTTTTTCCTCTCACTTGAAGAGTTTTATTTTTTAGTGAAAGCACCTATGGCGGAAACGATTATCAGTTGAGTGTTACGATAACGATAAAGTATTGTTTGACTTCTAGGTTGTTTGTTAAATATAAGCGGTGGCGACACAGCCNTTTTCCTTTAAAATCGACAATTTTCCCTCTAAATTTCCCCGTTTCACATAAATTTCCCTTTTCCCCCCTCATAGTGACCCTTTTTTCTTTCAAGATTTCCTGTTTTCCTCTCAAAATAGCACCGATCACCCCAGTTGCAAAAACGCTCCATTGGAAGGATGGGGGAACGGGTCATTTTCAAGGACAAAGCAGGGGCGGCCATATTGGTTTTATAAGCATAGGGTATGCCAAATCGATACACAGGGTCCAGGGTCAGAAGTCAGACCTAACCATCAGCCATATTTTTTCTGTCAGCCACCTTGTTCGCCATATCGGATGTCGGTGACCTTGACTTTGAATTACCTGTAACCCAAAAAGTTTCGAAAAATTCCCAAAAACATTTTTTAGTGAATAAAAAAATTGGACCTATTAAAAAAATTATAATAAATTTTTTTTTAAACTTACATTTACGCAGGTTCTCTTCCCCAGCTCCATGTCAAGCAGACGACTGACCCTCCTCCAATCAATCACATTGTCTTAACATTCCCATCCCTACCAAAATTTCTCATTGGTTAATTAGTCGGCAGGACTCCACCCCCTCACCAATACTCATTCTGCCACCTTGGATTTTTTCGATTGTCATTTGTTTATACATTGCTGGAGGCCGCTATCTTGGATTTCATATGTTTACTTTTCCAACACCTAGGAGGCGCTATTTTCTCGACTTCACCGCCAGAGCTGCAGATCTTGCCACCAGGTGGCAGTCATATTTGTTTATGTTTATAAAGTATAGGCGGTGCTGCAGGCGCCCTCCATACTGGATTCTATTTTCAACGTTTATATAGTGCTAATTTCTCGATTATGTAGCCTGTACCGAATGGTAACATTGACCATTACTGCTAAATATGTAAATTATCATATTTAAATTTTTTGTTTCATTTTAAATGTAATTATTTTTTTGAAATTAATTTTTATATAATTCAGAGAGGTTTTTAAAATAAATAAAACACAACATTTTTTTAAAACACATAATATTTAATAATGTACAAAATAAATAAAAAATCACAGGCTTATTAATTGCAATCTTCTGTTTTCCTCGGACGATGTCNTATTTAATAATGTACAAAATAAATAAAAAATCACAGGCTTATTAATTGCAATCTTCTGTTTTCCTCGGACGATGTCCGCATCGTTGACCTAGGAATTGCAGCGGGCTGGGAAACCCCAGCACTTGACATACAACCGTCCATTGTTCCGTTTCAGCACCTTATCATCCAAATATACATCTGGAAACTTTGTAGGCTGGATCTCCTCTGTGTAGAAACCACCATGGAAGGGAATATTATTGAGATCCTTGAGAAAGTAGGTCCTCGGAGCATAGTTGCGTATACGTCGCACGCAAAAGTGTTCAAGGCTCTAATTCACCGTGAACCCTTTCTCGAATATGCTTTTCTGTTTGGAGATACGCACCTGGTCGCCAACCTTGGCTTTCGGCTTGCGTGAGTATTTACTTTTCACGTCAGAGTACAAGGTTCGAAGCAGGGAGTCATCCTTGACGTCTTCAGGCTTCATGCGAGTGGTAGAACGAACGGTGGGATTGTACTCGCGTACGACTTTCGGCAGTAGTATCAGCCACNTTCAGGCTTCATGCGAGTGGTAGAACGAACGGTGGGATTGTACTCGCGTACGACTTTCGGCAGTAGTATCAGCCACATTTTTTCCGGTCAGAGTCCTGTTGAAGTGATGATAAAAATATATGAAATAATATCTGGTACCCACGCAAGCGTAATGTAAGCTTTACCAATATATAAATATAATTTATAGTTAGTATGTACGAATGCATGTTAGTTAGTTTTTTTGTCATTTATATCATTTTACACCTTCCAACGAATATTAAAAAATTTGGCAGATTTACCCTTCAATACACAACATAAAATGCAGTGGGGGTCAAAATGGGTCCTAGCCCTACATTGGGCCCAATACACACAATACCTCTAAAACGGGGCCATGTTTCTCAAATTCTACACCGTTCGACGGATCGCGACCAAATTTTATAGGGATGAACTTGGATACCTAATTTAAATGCCAAAATGGGCTCCTGTCCCCCACTGGGTCAAAACCCCCTAGCAGGGGTAGTGNAACTTGGATACCTAATTTAAATGCCAAAATGGGCTCCTGTCCCCCACTGGGTCAAAACCCCCTAGCAGGGGTAGTGTTTTTCATTTCTACATCATTCATTGGACCAAGACTAGGTATGTCTTTATGGCTCCCACCTTCCTGGCGCTTGACCTGCGCCGCAAGGTTTGAAGTACTCGTTTTTCCACGAAACTATTAAACGTGCGTCCAATGTGCTGACCTACGAAAATAACACACTCTTCAAATGAGGGCTGTTGAGCGCTTTCAGGACGTCACGCGCATTAGAAACATCATTTTAGAGCAATCCAAAATGGCCAAAAACGGCTTTTTTTAAATACTGTATCTCAAATAAACGCATCAGATCCATACAAAACTACTCAAGGGCCCTGCATTGAACCTTACTAAAGACTTTTACCAATAAAATAATAGGGTCACCTATGAAAGTCACATAGATACACGTGNCCTGCATTGAACCTTACTAAAGACTTTTACCAATAAAATAATAGGGTCACCTATGAAAGTCACATAGATACACGTGTCGAGTAGTGCTACGAGAACACTGTACGCCAGTTCAGAGTCTTGCGCTTAGCGACGATGGCGCACTTGATGCGCGTGACAGTGTCGCCCTTATCGCTTCCGCGCGTCTTGGTCTCAAATGCGGAAAAAAACCTGTAGGTAGGAGGGAGCCTTAAGTGCCTAACTTAAAATGCTTTATACAATAAAATGGACTCCGATACCTTTATGGGCCAGAAATACCTTAAACCGGTTCGTGATTCCCTGCGGACAACGCACAGTAATTCTGCTAGTAATTAATAAGAATTGATGTGTTTTTCCTCTCACTTGAAGAGTTTTATTTTTTAGTGAAAGCACCTATGGCGGAAACGATTATCAGCTGAGTGTTACGATAACGATAAAGTATTGTTTGACTTCTAGGTTGTTTGTTAAATATAAGCGGTGGCGACACAGCCCTAGTACTGTCCTGGATAGACACTGGTTAGTATAGCACCTCGGCCGGCTCACAGGTGGGTTTGAGTGAAGATGTGGGAATGCACTTGTGTCCGGTAAACTTTTGTGATGTTTGGAGGTGCTTGCGTTGATTGATTGTATGCCAATCCATTAGCGTCGCCCCACCCCCATCTCCGGCCCTGGCCGAGAATACTCTACCAGTTACTGTTGGGAGGGTGCCCGTGACAAAGGAGCTGAGGTTCCCCGTGCGATCAATAGCACGATCTATGAAGTGTCAAACAATTAACTGATAATGCTGTCACCATTCTAAATAGGTGATTTAAGTAGAGTCCAAACGATATCCATAAAGGCTATTTATTATATGCGTTTTAAATCTTTGTATTTATTATTTATGGTAAACGTTATCGTATAGACCAGTAAAGCACTGACTTTTTCAAAACTTTCAAGGATTTACTCTATGTGTATACCATTGTTTTTGACTGGAAAGAGTGCTTTCGTTGAGAACCTTATGTCACGTGATAGATAGGCTAAAACCAAAGCAGTTTCGGCTGGAAAAAAAGTGGCCGTAGCCTGAGCATACAATTTTATGCAATATCTTATAGGGTAATACAATCAGTAAATACCGTGAGCATATGAGCTGCAAATCCCAAGTTACATGATGAAATTCCAGCACACCTTAAATTTATTCACCAGTTACCACTGGTTCACCGTACATCGTGTTCTCTAAACCATGCATTCTTTTCTTTCTAAGTAAATAACTGTTCCACCGGAACACAAATCGTTCACAATAAAATTAAATTTATATTTCGCGAAAGAAAACTGTGCATTATTTTTCTTATACCGTAAGATTTTGATACAAAATTAATGACAGTCCCGCAAGGCAGAACTAAAATTTTAAGCAGATGGATTGCTGATGTCGCAGTTCACGAATTTCGAGAACAAATGTTGTCAACCGTATCAGTGTTTATCGTATCGAGCCAGACGCTGATTCAGAAATACGGTGAAACTGAAATCAACAATTTCAGTACATGATTAAGGTGTAAACTAACGTGTAACATTGTATAGTACTTCGGGTCTTAAATACGAAATGTTAATTCAACAACATAAACCAGATAGAGTGCACAGAGCTGAAAGTTACACAATGTGCTTTAATCCTGGCCTGCTATATTCTTTGACAGCGGTCTTGTAACGGGCCGAGTTGTCTTGCCGAGCGACGTAAATCTAGAGCGTTATTGTTCTCCTGGTAGACAGGATGGAAAGTATCCGCGCGACCTCCATTGTTTCTCTTGTCGGACAGCTCTGAAGTCGTGTTCGAAGCAAGCGTGTATATTCTTGCAGTAATAAGTTTATAAAGACGTCTTCGATGTGAAACTGAGGTTGTTTATGACTGTCGGCGCCCCTCGCAAGATTTACGAGTGCAGATGGCAAACGAGCAGAACACATTTGAGCAGCGAATAACTGCTGTTCCCTCTCAGAAACTACTTGACAGACACGAGTTCCCATATTTTGGCAGTGATTTATATCTTTCCTCATAATAATTCCATATACAGCTGGTTTAACCAGGCCGAGTTTAAACACAAGCTAACTAAAATTACTGGTTTTCTGCGTACCGCGCTTGCCTAAAATGATTTCGACTATCATGAGTTTAGGTTAAAGCGCCAATTCTTGGCTGATTAACTCATTAAACTCCAGTTTTTTAAATGTAAGTAGTGAAAAAAAAAATTGGAAAATCATGATATTAAATCTAGTTATAGTGAAATATTTTCCATGTCCTTTACTTTTATTTATTTTGAAGGATATTTATAAACTATTTCCCCTGCTAGTAATAAGAACAAAACAATATGGAATATCATTAAGATTAAGAATAATTATTGGGGTAGTAATACAAATACTTGTTCACCTTAATTAAATGCAGGTGGTTTTGTTGAATTTGTTATTTATAAAAAATATAATTGTAAAGTCCTTAAATAACACTTTTAGTTTAGTTGTGTACAACATAAATTACGCAATTCCGAAATTACCTGCTACATATATTTGTGAAATTATGGCGTATGTATTTCAATGTTGCCTTGAGGAAGGAATCTTCGATGACAAAATGACAATTTTAAAATTCTGCCGGTCTTTAAGAAAGGAAGTAAAACTAGTTATGATTATTTTAGCCCTATATCTCTAATTCCAATAGTATCGAAGGTTTTAGAATATTTATTACGCAAAAGTATAATAAATTATTTCGGGGAAAATAAGTTATTTACATAATCTCAGCTTGTTTATAGAATAGGACGACGTACCATAGATGCAATAAATGATTTTATTAATAACTGTTTTTAATGTTTTGAAAATAAAGTAATTGTTTTTACTAGGATGATTGATCTGTCAAGAGCGTTTGATATTGTTTCTCATAATAAGCATACAACAAAATAAAGTTCTTACGGGTCTGATAAACTATCAGAAGTTTTTTAAAAATCATATTTATCTTGTAGAAAGCAGGCTGTTGTATTTAATTATGCTAGATCTGGTTTTTCAAACATTGCCTATGGTGTTTCTTAGAAAATATTGCTTTTAATATATGTTTATGACTTACCAATTAATATTTCAACAGGTGCTTTGAGTAAAGTTGAAAGTATTTTATATGCAGATGATANTTATAGAATAGGACGACGTACCATAGATGCAATAAATGATTTTATTAATAACTGTTTTTAATGTTTTGAAAATAAAATTACTGTTTTTACTAGGATGATTGATCTGTCAAGAGCGTTTGATATTGTTTCTCATAATAAGCATACAACAAAATAAAGTTCTTACGGGTCTGATCAACTATCAGAAGTTTTTTAAAAATCATATTTATCTTGTAGAAAGCAGGCTGTTGTATTTAATTATGCTAGATCTGGTTTTTTAAACATTGCCTATGGTGTTTCTTAGAAAATATTGCTTTTAATACATGTTTATGACTTACCAATTAATATTTCAACAGGTGCTTTGAGTAAAGTTGAAAGTATTTTATATGCAGATGATANCATGTTTATGACTTACCAATTAATATTTCAACAGGTGCTTTGAGTAAAGTTGAAAGTATTTTATATGCAGATGATACAGCAGTAAGGATGTTGGCTAATAATTGGAAAAAGTTAAAATAATTAAATATAATGTAACTTTTTTCATGGAGGATTCGTGTGCAGCAAGTTAACTATGCATTAATATTGACGAAACTCGGGATATATATTTCAAACTTAATAGATTTGATAATGTGAAGCACTCAGCTAAGATAGAAATTTTAGGTTTGTTTATTGAATCTAATATCAATTGGGAGAAACACATGAATTATATTTCTTCAAAAATTTCTAAAAGTCATTCAATTATTAAAAGTATGTTATATTTAATATTTTTGTGGGTTTAAAAAATGTCTTATTTTGCTCTCGTTCATAGCCATCTTAAATAAGGTATACTGTTTTGGGGTTATTATTCTACTGCTAAAAAATTCTATGTCCTTCAGAAAAGAGCTATAAGATTAATGTGTAAAACCATTAAGATCACACTGTAAATTTTTATTTATTGAACATGGAATAATGACTTTTCCATATTTGTATATTTACAACTGTTTAACCTACATAAAAACAAATTTGAATCAATTTTCTGACCAAGCTTCTGTTCATGAACATTTAACAAGATGTAGACATTATATTATAAATGAATTTTGTAAATACACTAAAACGAAAAAAAAAAACGTTTAAATCTATTGCAGTCAATTTATTTAATATCATTCAAAGTTCAATTCGAGATATGCCTGTAATGCAATTTAAAAATAAGATTAAGTCAATCTCAATTTCTAATGCTTTTTACAGTTTAAATGAGTTCTTTGAAATGTATAGTTAGTATTCTAACATGGTTTGTTTTCTGTTATTAGTAACTTCCAATGTTTTNTAAATGAGTTCTTTGAAATGTATAGTTAGTATTCTAACATGGTTTGTTTTCTGTTATTAGTAACTTCCAATGTTTTGATGTAGTCAGTTTTATATATATACATATATATTTGATGTAGTCGGTTATATATATGTGTGTGTGATTGTCTTGTTTTAGTAATTTGTACTTTTGTGACGAAGCTATACATGTACACTATACATTGTATAGTATATTATATTTCACAGCAAATAAAGAATTTTAATTTCAATTTCAATATGATATAAATATTTCGCAAGATATATATATATGCAAAAATATTGTGTATATTGTTTGCCATGTAAAATTATCGCCTTCTTAATTGTGTATGTATATTTCATTACGTGCTATAAGCATAATGCATATGTTCTCGATTTTGGCAATAAGTCTGTTTGTATGAATGTTGTTGTGATTTGCTTGGTTTTCTTCACAGGAATAGCCACTAAAATGATAAATTTGAAGCAATTGGTTTTAAAGACAACACAAAATTAAAATTTTTCTGAGCGGTTTAGATTGATTGATGAAAAATCATTTTATTTTCACGATTACGATTATGAGGATTTCGTTACATTAACATTTCTGCAATGTGTGATCTTGAAAAATTGATCTGCGTTGCTGACAAAATTAAAATCAGCAGAAATATTTTCACATGCTAGAGATTTCTCGTTCACTGACACTACAAAATGCCTTTTATTTATATTTACATGGATGTTGTACTTTCTATGTGAACCACTGTTTCCTGACCATTATAAGTGATATTATGAATCTCTTTCTTTCTCAACTCCCCATAAATGTTTATATTCACCGTGTATTTCAAAGATATAATGTCTCAGAAACCATAGATCTGATACGAACAATAGAGTTATGACAAAACTAAAGTTCTCATCAACGTGCGTAGNAGAGATTTCTCGTTCACTGACACTACAAAATGCCTTTTATTTATATTTACATGGATGTTGTACTTTCTATGTGAACTACTGTTTCCTGACCATTATAAGTGATATTATGAATCTCTTTCTTTCTCAACTCCCCATAAATGTTTATATTCACCGTGTATTTCAAAGATAAAATGTCTCAGAAACCATAGATCTGATACGAACAATAGAGTTATGACAAAACTAAAGTTCTCATCAACGTGCGTAGNTAATGTCTCAGAAACCATAGATCTGATACGAACAATAGAGTTATGACAAAACTAAAGTTCTCATCAACGTGCGTAGTACCAAATTTTGGGTTTTAATATAAAGTCATCGGCGGTTAATGTGACTTGTGGGTAGAAATTGTAGAATGTATTTTCTTTAAACCGAATCTCTACATTTCGTTTCGTTTTGTGTAAAATTAAAACTTGATAAAGGACATATGCTTTAGAACATTTTTTGTTTAACCTGTATTACTAAAAAAGTGTCTTTGTAAAATTTGTTTGAATGGTTAAAACTCTTAAAATTCTTAACTTCAAGCCATTTAGATAAGACATTTAAGTGTACAGCCATAACATATTTATAAAAACAGGGAAGAGTTGAAGAAAAATGTCTTAAACACTTCTTCGCGTAACATGTAATTTACTTGGCACTTATTAAGTGATAAAACAAAGAACTTCATTTGGAATAGCAGGAAGAGAGAAGTGGGTATAAATGAAAGTTCAAGTTTTTGAGTTGAGAGATTTGGGCGGCTCTTAAAAAACGAGGTCTTGAGAGCCGATGAGGGTGAAAGGAGGTGAGAATGGAGCAGCGCTGGAATGATGGGGCGGGGGGAGACGGGAGATTCCCGAGAAAACCCGCTGGCCAGCGACATCGTCCGACACGATTCCCACTTTCAAAAATTCGGGAGTGACCCGGCCGTGACAGACGTGCTGTGCAACCCTTTCTCAAATTGGCACAGACTTCAATTCTGGGGCATCAACAAGTGCCAGTGTGCGAACTATTCAATGGACCATAATTGATATGGGCTTTCGGAGCCGAAGACCCACTCGTGTACTGTTGTTGACTGCACGACACAAAGCTTTACGCTTCGCCTCAGCCCGCCAACACCGCCATTGGACTGTTGATGAGTGAAAACACGTTGCCTGGTCTGACGAGTCTCGTTTCCAATTGTATCGGACAGATGGACTTGTATGGGTATGGAGACATGCTCATGAATCCATTGACACTATATGACATCAGGGGACTGTTCAAGCTTTGTTGGGGGGGGGAGGGGCTCTGTCATGGTATGGGGAATGTGCAGTTGGCGTGAAATGGGACCCTGATACGTCTATATACGACTCTGACAGGTGACAGATACGTAAGCATCAAGTCCGATCACCTGCGCCCATTCATGTTCATTGTACATTCCGATGGACGTGGACAATTACAGCAGGACAATGCGACACCGTGCACTTCAAGAGTTGCTACTGAGTGGCTCCAGGAACACTCTTCTCACTTTAGACACTTCCATAGGCCACCTAAATCACCAGACATGAACATTATTGAGCATATCTGGGATGTTTTGCAACGTGCTGTTCAGAAGAGATCTCCACCGCCTCGCACTCCTATGGATTTGTGGACTGCCCTGCAGTATTCATGGTGTGAATGGCTTTCTGCATACCTTCAGACATTAGTCGCGTCCATGCCACGTCGTGTTGTGGCACTTCTGCGTGCTCGCGGGAGCCCTACACGATATTAGGCAGGTGTACCAGTTTTTTTTTTGGTTCTTCAGTGTATTATTTGTGCAACAGCACAACCTAGCACAATAGATTTGTTCTTGTGTACGCACACTAACGTCTATATTGTGAAGATTTTAGTTTATATTGTATTTCCACAACCGCCGCGCGCGACGCTTCGCAGTCCTCATTCAATGTAACAAATTTTTGATCCTTTGGCAATCATGTGGTGTAATTCAATTTTTTATGTATGCAATAGATTCGGTGCTACAATGCCAAACTCTATCCCCCGATTTTGTTATCATTAGATTTTCTGGACTGCCCACTATGGTTGCAAATTTAAAGACGTATTCACATCAAAACTCGTCGCTCAACCTTCAAGGCGCAACAGATGGTAGCGAAAAGTTGAATAAAAGTTTTCAGGATTTCAGAGCGTTTCTTTGTAGAGAAAAATTAAAAATATCCTACACCAAGTACGGAAGATAAAAGATTGACAATTCTTCGAACAAAATAAATAAGCCAATAGAGAGAGCCAATAGTGAGCGCCACAACATCAAGGGTTGGCCGGACGCATTATCGTTTAATACCTTTTCCCATCCATCCTATTTCCACCCTCACCATCCCCCGTTACCCTCCCACAACCAACACATGGAGATCGTTTGCAGCAGAAGATTCCTATTACAGCTTCCGATTTTCGTTCACCCTGTTCGTGCTAAGTCTTGCAGTTTACCACCGGATCACCACTTAAAGGGAGAGTGTTACCCACCTGAGGAGATTTCAAAATTTTAAATTTATTAAGGGAGTCTGTTTTTCGATTCCCAATACCTCCAAACCGGAACAACCTACATCGTTTCAATTTGGCACGCTCTTGAATCTCATCATTGTTCATCCGCTTACAGTGTACAGTTAACCTCAACCTTATTTTACGAGTTTAAAAGGAGGCCAAATTTCAATTTGATTTATCTCCTAAATGGTTTTAAGCTATTGCAATAGGACTCGGTAGACAATCTGGGGCCGTCAGCTTTAAGCAATTAAGGGGAAATTATTCATTTCATCTTCTACTTTTTTACAATTATTCGTAATGGAAATTTATGACCAGATTAAAAAAATCAAAGCTAGACATGACATAGAGGACTACTTAACGAATTTTTTTGAAATTTGTACGGTTTAAATTATACCTGTATTTTTCCATCCGGGATTAATATTAATGAATAAGTATGCAATAATTGACTACGGTTACAGATGTGAAACTAATCCTTTAAGAAAAATAATTTTAATTTCTAAATAACTGTTATAATGTTCCCTACGCCTCGACTAGCTTGGCTTTTTAAAATTTACTGAGATAATAAAGCTATAGAGGAGAATACGTAAATACAAGATGGCAGGGATACTACCCTCTGAATAATCGGCGAGCACACCTGGAAACTTATGTTTTTAATTTTAAAAAAGTTGTTAGGGTTTGGAAAAAAGGCGGGGGGGGGGGGCAGATAATTTTTTAAGCTCTGTCCTCTGGTTGCCGAAACTTCTTTCGTGGATTTGTTCCCATACATTCTCGAGTTTCATGTAAACATGTCCAAAATTGCGCTCATTGTTACTACTTTTCCCACTTCTTAAACACATGGTTCAATTGGAATAAAATTGCTCTTCCAAAATTCACTACTTTTGATGCTTATTGTTATATAATCTTTGACAAATTTCGTGGGACCTCGATTTTTTAAACAATCTTCGTCTTCTTTGGAATCTTTCCCCACCACTCGAAATCCCCCTTCACAAAACCTAGGATAATACAGCATTAAGAAGGAGGGCGGGGGGGTTGTTTGCTGCTTCCTATATCTGATCGCTCTCTATTTCCACGTGTTTCGACGTAGAAACTTTAATTTTGGCAAATTGACATCTTTTACCGGGGAGTTTGTCACAAACTATGGATTTTCCAAAATAGTTCATATTTAANTAATTTTGGCAAATTGACATCTTTTACCGGGGAGTTTGTCACAAACTATGGATTTTCCAAAATAGTTCATATTTAAGGGGTCTTTAGTTTCTGATTCTTAATATTGACGAAACGATTTGTCCTATGGTATTCCAATTTGTTAGCCTCCGCAACACTATTTCTTTCTCATTGCCACATAATGTAGCTACCTTGGACATCACTTTAACTGCGCTATTTTAAAGAGGTTTGAATTTCAAACTGCTATATCTCCTTAATAGTTTGAACTACAGGACTCGGTATGCAAGCTCAGGAGCCACGTGGTTCAAAGTCATTAAGGTGGCAACAACATTAGATAATTGAAATATTATTTTTTTTTCACAAATTTCATTTTTCGAAATTTGTCTTTGCTCACTTAAATTTTTTTTGGGGATTTTCCCCTATCCTATTTTTAATAGTGTATAAGAATTTTGAAGGTTTACGCAAAATTGTCCTTATTTTTGCCTGATTCACCCACAACGAATATCATTAGGAACCTGTGGGTTCTACAACTGCAGGTTACGTAGGCTGCGAGTTCAGCTATTGCAGGTTACAAAGACCGCAAGTTCTTCTTATGTGGGTTACGTCGGTCGTGGCTTCTGTTTCTGCAAGTTACATCAACATCCTTCATTATCACGTTGCTTGATTCGCCCGTGCAGAATAATCCCGTGGACTTCTACGGGCCCGACACCTGGCAGTATAATCATTACGGTGCTAGAATATCAACTCTGTAAACTACGCGTCCGGATTTTTTTTCAGTTAAGAGTGGCATTCTGCAAAATACACAAAATCATTTCGGTAAGGATTGGTGNCTACGCGTCCGGATTTTTTTTCAGTTAAGAGTGGCATTCTGCAAAATACACAAAATCATTTCGGTAAGGATTGGTGTAATGAATCACACCTAATAAAATTACTGTCTTCATTAAATGTTTTTGGCTGCTGATGACACACCACAGTTTTATTTATTTTTTTGCGGATAGGGTGATATAAAATTAGGAACCCTTTTCTTTCATTCATCTATGCAATCCATGGAGGGAATTATAACATCAATTAGCATCAATTATCATTTATTTGTCCGTTTGTTTATTATAAAACCTTGAGTGCGGTACAGATTTACTGACAATTAAGACAAGACAAGACCTATATTCACGACTACACTTACATTCACTCAGAATACTGATCCTTGTTTCACAGAGTACGGGTCGCAGGGTGAACGAGGTGAAGTTGGCCGTCTGCCACGAGCTTCTACGCGTGTCTTAGGCGCATGAATAGCTGAACGCTAATAACAACAAACCTGCCACGTCCATCGTATGCCTCGTTGCTCCTGTGTGCAAGGCTCTGAACTGCCGTCCAGTATTGTAATTGTGCTGCATGGAGTTTTTATAAAATACCTATTCAGATATAATGTATACTACGAAAACGCTGTTTCTAGACACGTTGATTGGTTCCAAATATAATATTTAATGCGCAAAATTCTGTGGTATTTGTATTCCCATATTGTGAGCATTGTGTAGGTTCCATAAAGAAACGGACCTGTTGAAATATTTTCTTCAGAGAAATGCAGTTAATCTGACGCGGTTTGTAGACACAAAGGTTTTGGTTAAAGAGGCTGCCTTCCTCGCTACAGAAACAACAGCCAATTAGATGGAGATGTACACTTACATGTGGGAGGAGGAAAATCACCGACATGCTTTTGTTTTTCTCTAGGGCCTCACAAATTTCACGAAGTAGCAGAAAGAGAGTCACAGGACATGTATGCATAGAGAAGATAACGCGCGTTAGAGTACCTTTGACATATGCGTTACCTATAGCGTGATGCTCCTAGAGATATGCCTGTCACTGGCTACGCTAAAGTAGGGAATAATCCCTGTTTATCCGGTCACCTTCTGGCAAGTACGGCTTTAAGGATAAATGGGTCTATGTGTCATAATGCTAACAATTTAGGCCACTTTACTGGCGCTTTCTGATAATTTTCGTTACACTTCCAGAAATTTTCTTCTGCAGTCTTAGTAATACGGTGATTAAACGTGCCTGCACAAGGAATGAAAATCTATCGTGTACAATTTCGTGACGGCGTTGGTACCCCAAATCCCAAGGTCGATATGCCTCGTAAAATTCTATCAACTAGACACCGATTTTCATGTAAATAGTAGCCTACTTCTTGCGTGGTAAAGACGTGAGGGGCGTAGTTTAATTCAGTTTTGACATGGATTTCATGTCTTTCTCGCACGCTCGGGGGGTAATGCGTGCCGCACTCGTCGTCACGAAAATATATAACGTGCCTCGCTCCGCCATTCAGTCCCTGTACTCACGCCGGAACGTGCACATGTACCGATCGACGGAGCAAGGTTGCCCGCACATTATAAATACATTTTTTATAACGTTCACCTTATCGCTTCCGGTGGTGCGTCATCGAGTTTGAGACAAATTTCGGCGCAATTTGCAGCACTTCTATTCTTTCGCGCGCCATTGCTCCGAAACTACAAGTGCCACGGATGCGAGTGATAGCTCATTCAAAAGTGCTTGTAAGGGCCCTCCTTTAGGCAACAACCACTGATCTACTGTGAAAATTTTCGAAGCAGCTGCGCTTTGAACTTGTGGAACAGCATCATGCAACGAAATAAGGGCAAATATCCGAATCGAAATCCGCCACAAAACCGACAACCACCATTAACTTCGGCAGAACGAAGCCGCAAATATAGAGAGAAGAAAAAATTTAATGAATCTGATTACCAGGAATGAAGTTATAGGGCTCCAAATACTAGCGTGCAGAACGAAAACGGTGTGCGCGCCGCTTCTCCGCAGCCGGGTCCCTCGGGAGTGCCACCAAAACGAACAAGGATGTCAGATATGTATTTGTTAAATCAAGACGAAGCTGACGAGACAACTCATAACCCTCCCTTCCGTGGTCAAATGGACCCCAACACAGGCCCTTCAATGCTGTTACTAAAGCAACCAGCAGCGTCGTCGCGCTACTCTGGCGCAGACAAACAGTTCGCCAAGCTATTTCTAAACAATTCCTTCGGGCATATGTGCGATCGCCTCTGGCACAAGTATATATCGAACTATGTGTTTCATTCATTATCCAATGCCCTAACAAGACAGACATGTAATCCATGTTCGGTAGGTGCCACAACCGGCGATCTACCAAGGGCAAGTTTTTTTGTGTAGATTACCGGTATGGTAACCTGGAAATCGAAATATGCAGTTTTACTAACGGTTTTTGTCAAAATCTTCGAAATAAAACATTTTTTTATATTTTGGTTTTACAGTCCGAAACACATAGCAACCAGATAAAATTTTATGCTAGGGTTTTAGGCCACGCGGTTATAAAAATAGGCTTTAGTCAACAGAACCTCGAAGATTATAGTGGTCACCGAACTACTCGGTTACCGACTTCATGCTCACAAGTTCGTGTCATGCCTAGTGTGGGCGCTAACCATCACCAATCCGACCTCCTCGCCAATTCAATCACAACATGATAAAAAAACTTTGAAATATAACCTATTTATATTAAATAAATTACAAAACTTTTCTTGATGTGCAAACATATTGGTGTATTTATAAGGATGAACTAATAATTTAGGCCGTGTTTCAATTGGCCCAGAGCACGCTCTCTCGTGTTCTCTCTCTCTCAAAAACGTCATAATGACGCCACAGAGAATACTCTCTGGTCATCTCAATTCGTCGGAGAGAGCGTGGAAGAGCAATAGCACAGAGAGAGCACGAATTTGTGCTTTCACTGGCAATATGTCGCACTTTATGGCCATGCGCCATATTTGATTACAGTGTTTCTGCGTTTTAATGAGGTTAAAGTAGCTTAACTGGTCAAAACAATGTCGTATTTTACTTGTAAGTGAACAATTGTAACTCTTTTAGTCATCGTAATAACTTACATAACAAGTTTTTATAAATATTTAGATAAGAATTTCTGACAATGTGTATGTTTTACCATGATATATTTGTTATCACCTTCGCACCTTGTGCACTTACAATTGCTTTTACATGACGTAAATGTACAAAACAGATATAACATTATTATATGCCCTAAAGGTTATTGCGGTAATGCAATAATTATTTGTTATTATTTTTAAATTATTTTCAATATTCATGGGCGTAATTTGAGCTTACCATGATTTCACGCATTTTAGCATCAGGTGTCTGCGTGATGTCAGAGAGAATGGTTGTCTCAATTACACAGAGCGAGAGTACGAGAGAGAGAGAGAGAAAGAGAGAGAGAGAGAGAGCGAAGCAGTGCTCTCGCCAGTCTGTGCGAAAGTGTACTCTTTCCTAGAGAAGGCGGAACTTAATAATTATCTCGTGTTATAAAATTGAGATACAACTAGATATTAAATGTACTGATAACCTATTGATCTTGATTGCAGAATTTAAACAGAACTAAATAATATGTCTGTGCTTTCAAGGATTTTGAGGCAGACACAATGTGTGAAATGACTATTAACAAAGATTGCAAAACCACTGGAAATTTAAAACGTTTTAGTTCGAACTTTGTTGCTACTCAGATATGGGTTTTGTATAATCAGAGGCATTCTTCGCGCAATGTCCTACTTAAAGACAAAACCGTATAAGACCCCAAAAAATTCAAAACATTTAGATATGAGTGCGTCCCACATACACAGAGATAAAAAAAGGTGAAACATTTTCGAACTTTCTTGTAACTCCTTACGAAACCTATGGCAATGGGGGATCACTGCGGAGAATTTCAAGATGTCTAATACCAACTGTATCGGTTAGAGATGACCGAGTGAAAACTCGTGCATGGTAAATGGTTGAATGATGCTAAAATATTTTTAAAACAACTGCTTACGTAGAAATGTACGAAACATTTTCACGATCTTTTATAGAGCATAGGGTTGAAAACATTTTCAACTCTCACCAAAAAAGTAACTCGCAAAGAAAATAATATGCGGCAATCACAGCAAATGCATCCTTATTTACAAGGTATTCCGTAATAACGCAGCGTAGTAATGTTGATTTACGAGTTGTCTTGAGACAATTATTGGGGTTAGTTCCTTGGACATTTTCTTATGCAATGTGGTCACTTAGAAACACAGTAAAAATCCGATTGTGGCATAAATTTCAGAATTTTCAGTGTCATGACTTGTGATGAAATGGGCGAAACTAAGTTTACTCCTGGGCCAGGAAACACAATTGACAATGTTTTTATTTGTATGATCTACCTTGATGAAAGACTTCAAGACAGGTCACGGTTTCTGATTTGTGGATAACATCCGAATATCAAAGAAAACTACCCAGTAGAATTAAGCCTATGTTCATTACAAATGAAGACAAGTGCTTGAAAGTAACATCAGTAGAAGCGAAAGAGCGTGCTGAACTTGCTTGTGATTATGAAGATGCCGACATACTAGACTGACCTCGCATGCTGCACATGTTGGCAAGACCAACATTACTGCAGTTGATGCTCGTGCTGATAACACTAATGAATTAGTGATTCTACTAGGTTTCTTTAAACAAATCGGATGACAACTTTATATAAAAATAGGCCAGCAAGAAATATATATTGAATGTTACTTTTAAAAATAGAATCTGCAAGCTAAGTTTTAAAATACCAGTTGGATGAAATATTAATGACTTCATTAAAGTGTTAATTAGAGTTCGTACCTTCACAGTTAGTGAGAGTATTTCAGGATTTCATGAAAAAGGAAAGTGAACACTTTTGAAACTAATGAGCACTGCAATTGACTACATTCAATCCTTCAAAGCCCTCAGCGGATAACGATCTGCTAATGAGCTCCTGATAGCCAACCTGAGGCAGTTAGAGTGTCAAAGGTACTCTATAGGAAATAAACTGATGGCATCAAAAAATTGCGATACATATTCTGCTCTAAAGTATGTATTGTATGCGAGGGCTTCTTGTCGTACAGCATTACACCTGGATGTGAGTAGAGCCAACTACCAGGTCACTACATGGCAGAGAGAGAGAGAGAGAGAGAGAGAGAGAGAGAGGGAGAGAGCTGAAAGCATACAGGTGACCATCACGCCATATTAACATCACTGGTGCAATATCAACTAAGGTATAGCACTGTGTAAAAAATCCTTATATATCCACAACTATTTATGGCAGGTTTATGTGAATAATTATAACATTTCAAAAGCTTTAACACGATATTAAATTATACTCTTTACTATACAATTACATTTCATGTGTTGTTATGCACATGAGAGTTGTAAGCAGTATTTAAATCCTTTAAAGTAGAATATTATCCCGGTTTGATGGTCGTTAGGAAGTTACATACAGGTTTAACAGTTGGAAAATCCTCTTATAGATATTATTTTTACTTGTGTAGATTATTTTGTCTTTATTACCTGAACATGCACAATGTTAAAAAAAACTGAATAAAATGACGCACCTATCGTCTTTCTGGACCAATTGTACTATTTTTCACTCAGCTGATATACTATAAGGTATAAAGGTGGCGGCCCTTATCAATGGAGTATTGAGAACCAACGAGGATGAAGAGAGGTCGATATGGAGAATCGCCGGAATACTGGAGCGGGTAGACGGGGGGCTCCAAGAAAACCCGACAACCAGCGGCATCGTCCGGCCACGATTCTCACGTTCGAAAATCCAGGAGCATCCCCGCCGGGAATCGAACTCGACTCGCCTTGGTGGGAGGCGAGTACTCCAGCTGCTGCAACTATCACAAGTCTCAGGAAATCTGTGGAGCTATAAGTCCATAATAAAATGAAATTAATAACTGTTGTCATAATACACGGAAGTATGCGCAGCCTGATAGACACATGTTATAGAAAATTAGAAGATGCCAAATAAACCTTTGTTTAACGGTTGTTATGGCGTTATAACCGTGATCACATTAAAAGAACACACAACGTTAACTTGGTGTAACACTATCACGCACATAGTCTTCGAGAAAACATGCAACGATTGAAAGAATGCCGTAAGGCTGTCAGCCAGGTACGCAAACTTATTCGCTAGGTAGGTCTTTACGGCACCAATTTCTTGACGGCGGGCGATGTTATTACCTGCCAAATGTTCACAAATGTCAGATATCCAATAAGGCTTACAATATTTACGATTTTCTTATTCATCTTCACGTAATATCTGACATTTTACAAATAACTAATTCTAATTCTTAACTTTAAAGGCCGTATCTCTCCCTCGGTAATCAATTTTCGGCGGTGTTCTGTTTCCTACATCATTTTCCATAACGAGTCATCTTACAGAGTTTGCATCTGGATTTCAGGATAATCTGTATGTGCGGCGTCTTTCGCAAGAAACCAATATTTGCAGCTTACTATTTCTTACTAGCGTTCGCTGTCACTGTGACGCCACTAAATACAAAAAGGCGCGAAGCGTAATGCAAAATAACAGCTTCTTTTCAGTCAGTCTGTTTCACTATGAGCGGGCGATTGCGATATTTGACGTAAATTTAGTCTGCGGTTCACCGTCGATAACTTACAATTATGCGACATTCACATCTCACATCAAACCTCAAACATAGACTTAAAGTTATTTTTAATTAAGACTCCTGCAGCCAAGAACTAAATACACTTGTTTCTTTATAAGAGGTTTATGATACAGAAAAAAATGTTTATTACTGTACTTAGCAATACCCAGTGATATTTTGCAGTGGAATAAAGTGATACAAGAATACGCTTCTGCCATTAATTCGTTACAAATTTTATTCCATTATATTTAATAAATATGGGTGTTTCAAAAATTAAAATGTAGTTTTACTTAATGAATTGTTACTATTTGGGGTAAGTAGACAATCTCTTTTTTTTCCGTTATTTCCATTTTTATTGGAGGTATTTTCGCGTGATCACGTACTTAAAAAGCGATTCTCTTGCCTGAAATGCATGTGAAGAGGCTGTCAATAGGGACAGTGATGGTAGGAATGTTTACAAGAGTGGTGTCTAACAAGCAGGTAAGTGACTCACCATCGTCGTAAAAAACCAAGTCACGTGGAATATAAAAGAGGTAGAGAGCAGGCGGTGAATAAAATCATATACCTCTCCGTATCCTTGGTTGGTGGGACTTCACAAACCGGTTATATTTATAAATGACGCGCGACCGTGGTGTGCTTTTTAAAGCTAAGTAGCTGAATTTCAAGAAGTTTATGTTGCTAACGTTTGGTGAAGTGTGACTTGTGCTAAAATCGTGCTTTTTTGAAGGCATACCACTGCCAGTTAATATAAATGATGACTGTACCACCTTACAAACGCGTTCAGATATTTTAATAGAAAGCCTTGGTAAGCAAAAATCTAATACCAGGGTATATCGTGGTCTCTATCTACACTTGCTGTTCACTTATGCCAATGTCATTCTGTTATTGGCTGTTGAAAATTCTTCCGGCTATTGTTACACATGATTCACAGATTCGACTGTTGGTTTTTACTGCCCCATGTTCCGTTCTTGGGCGCCATTTCATTTAAGAGCCCCCGAAAGACAGCGATAACCCGTGCGAAAACATATTGTCCAAATAACACAATGCGCAACTGAAATAGTTAAAATGGCTCCACTGGTAATCAGTGCCGGATAACTAACTATTGTGATGTCTGAATTTCACTGATTTTTAAGTGATTCTACTACCATAATAAATCACTGATTTCCAGTTAATACGACTGATTCGCCAATCGCTAGTAGCTTATAAACTGACTTTCACTGACTGGTATCACTTCGGTCTTAAAGTGTAAAGACCTAGAAATTTAGAACGCCAAAATAAATTATCACATGTGCACCACCAATACTATATTTCTGCTTGTGAATATATGTAAAAAAAATGCGATGTACTATTGCTATTTCGTGGAATTTTCTGATTGATTCCCATTTGCTGTTGCCTACAACAAACGCATTAAGGAACAAGCTGTCAAGTCAGTTTCCTTTAATTGCTCCCAGACAGCTCACAAGTGTAAGAAAGTTGAAGAAATAATTGTGCGTCGTGGCTAAATCGAGGCAGTTTCTCTTGGTTTGTTAGTTGGGTTAAAGAGTACCATTTTTCATACAGTCAAGGTATGAAGGATTCAAATACACAAAATTCACCCAAAAAATTTCTCGTAACAACAAATAATTTTGTTTACCATTTTCTGACATACCTTTAGGTAAAGTATCACCAAATTTTCAGAACAAGGGTTCACCATATATATACATATATAGATATAACAAAGTATGGTTGTGTTGGAAAACTACACGGAAACAAAGGCCTACTTTGTTTGTAGGCCCATCACATAATTATGACAGTTCTGCTGACAGTCCGTGAGCCCATGTTGGATAATGCGCAGAAGACGAAAATTGGCCTGTCTCCAGCCACACATTCCAGCAAAAAAGTGTCACTGGTCAGCAACATGTTTGAATATCATTCGCCAATCATCAGAGCCTGGTAACTTACTCGTCAGTCAACAGCCCAGCCAATTAGGAACCTTTCGCCGCACGAAGTAGCCAATCAGACCCAGGGTACATTTCCATAGCATCGAGCAGCCAATCAGATAGTGGGTACGCCCTCATCAAAGGAACTACCACGTCACTTTGTCTCTGTGTACGTATTTACTCTGTGGCAATATTCTGCGTTCTGTGGCATGACTATACAGAGTGTTTTAATATTATAGGTACAAACCTAAGGGGTTAGGAGAGGACAATTAAATAAGGAAATAATCCTGATGAACACATGGCCGGAAACCAGCCGTTTATTTATTACATGTGCTTTTACAATCACCCTTGAACAGATTCCCTGAGGTTTCATACAGTAGATATGCACTTGAGGACAAACACATTACATGAAGTGTTCCACATGACCACCGTTCATGAGGAGGCAGGCTTCAGCACGTCTCCTCGTCGATGCCCATACACGTTCAAAAATCACAGGCGTGTTCCCAATGCGTTGACAATCGTTGACAATACGTTCCCGGAGTTTATAAACACTATCAAGAGGGCTGGAATACACCAAAGTTTTCAAATGTCCTTACACAAAAAATTTAGTTCGAAGGAACGTGGGAGGCCATGGTGTTGGCAAGCCACAGCTGATACACCTGTTGTCGAAGATTCTTGCTACGTACTCTCGAACGTCCACATGAAAGTGCGCAGGTGCACCGTCATGCATGTACCACATACGCATACTATCGTACAAGATGAACATCATCCAAACTGTTGCGTAGCTGGTGCTGCAGGAATTGAAGGTACGCACGACCATTAAGTCGACCAAGTAAGAAATGTGGTCCTATCAACCGATCACCAACGACACCTTCCCACACGTTAACGAAAAATGTCCGCTGATGTGCCGTCTCAATGGTAGCATGTGGGTTCTCATAAGCCCAAACGTGCGTGTTGTGGATGTTCATAACACCGTCTTGGTAAAGCATGCTTCGTCTGTAAATAACGCGGCACGACGAACTGTGGATCATTCACACATTGTGTAAGGATCCATTGGCTGAAGGTAACCCGGGCTGGAAATTCCGGTGCGGCCAAGGCTTGCAACCTTTGTACGTGATATGGGTACAACTGTCCCTCATGTAATATCCACCAAATGGTGGTGTGCGAAACGTGTTCTGCTGGTGCAATCCGTCTGGAACTCGTTCCCGGCGTTTCTTCCACTCGTTGTGATACACGCTCCTCCATTTCTGGTGCTGACACTGTTCTTGGTCTACCTGCATGTCGTATGAAAGGTGTAAATGAACCAGTGTCGCGCAGGCGCTGATGGGACCTAGTGGAAACCCGACTGTCTGACTGTCTACTGTGAGGGTGCGCGTCGTGGTGCAATCGTACTGTCTCCCGTGCGTTATCATTAGCACTTCCATACATGGAATGGATGTAGACCATCTCTCCGTTTGAGAAAGCGCGAAGCCGTACATAGCAACTGCTTCAAATGCTAAACGTGCGCACTGATGTTGCCGTTTTATGTAGGTGCTAGTACCTGGAACATAAGGCATGAACAATGTTGTAACAATGGCATGGCTGCACTTGTGCGTCCGTCATATCTCAGAAACCATTGGTTTCCGGACCTATGTTTATTAGGATATTTTCCATTATTGTAGACTAAAGATGAGGTTCTCGATCTGCTTACAGAACTCTCAACAAAATAACTTGTTCAATTAGTAACGTGGGCATTTTTTTTTTTTTTTCTGTTTCCCGCCAAACTTATGTTTTTATATAAAATACATTGCAGTTTCACTACAAAATGGTCATAGGAAGTGTATACACATTTGAAAACGTGTGATTATTTAACCAGTTTTAACTTTTAGATGAAACTACCGGTTATGCATAAACATATTTAGTTGAGTAAGTGAAGAACTTTAACTCAGACACCAACACTTTTAACAATTTTTAATACAAAATGCTTACGAGTCATTCAGCTGCCGTACAATGAAAAAAATATTATGTTTTCGAACGTCTTATTTGAAAAAACTGTCAACTATGCAATTATGATTCTACATGGTATAGTTACAATTCAATGTGCAGTCATTTGGGATAGTTTTGTACCAGCCAGGGAAATTTTGCAACGCCTGCCTACTTTAATTTCAGATGGAAGTTCTGATTTTGGAAGGTAAAGGTGTGCTGTTCAAGTTAGAGTTTTGTGACGGACTAATTGAAGGTGTGCTGGAGTGATTTGAGGCACTACATGAACCTACTGGTTGACCTTCAAGCAAGACATGTTGCGACCGTATGTGGATGTGCAGTTTCTGGTGTGGTGGTGTAACACGTTGATGTGGGAGTAAACTCCTAAAGAAGAAATAATTGTCTTCTTAGTTTTTTTTCTTTTTTATTCTTGCAGGTGTGTTCATGAAAACGAGCGTGTAACATAATTTGGAAAACACACAATTCAATGTGCTACCACCTAAGCCATTACCAGGGAAAAGTTAGTGTACTTCACATATTGTTGGGTGATCAAGGGTATCATTGAAATGAATACTTAATGATGCCGTATCGTACTAGGAGCAATGTAGACACAGAAAAACAATTTTCAATAACTGCCTCAGCATGGTTAGACAGACGATCGAGTGTTCCTTTGTTATTTTAGTGAGTGGATGAAGGTCTAAAGACTGAACTACAGGTAGATCAATGTCATGTAGTTAACTCTTGTCAAAATTGTTTCTTTACGGCATAATATTGTGATTCATAAAGATGGTATAAGTGAGTCCGTCTTGTTTGACGTGGTCACCACCGAGCACAGCTATATCAGTACGAACTTGTGACGTTGTAATCGCCTGTCACAAAGAGCATGTGGGACACCCAACAATTTCAAGCAATATTTCAAAGGACATGATTCGTTGTGAAACGAAACTTAGTAATAAACGTAATGAAAGTTCATTTTTAATGCAGGTAGTTTTTATTATGTTCAAAGTTACTATTAAAAAAACAAATGGATATAAAAATATATATTGTTCATTATATTCATAATAAGAATGATATATGTATATTATTATTGAAATGTACGAGAAAGGTAGAAAAAAGAATAATAATAACACGTATTTTCCAATAAAGATGCGATTTCATTTCATGGGCGTCGTGCAACATATCTGTTACAATATGGAGCATCCCCTGTAACGCACAAACGTCTTCTCTCTTCAACTAAACTAATCAGTTTCTTGTAATCCATAACGCGATAAAAATTATTTACGACTATTGTATGGAATACGCTGGCTCAATCGGCCGAAAAAATATACATTTGAATTTCGTCTTATGGATATCCGAAGTCGGTGTGATATACCGATGTGGCCGAAGGCATTGATAGCACATGCATACCTTTTGTCATGTCTGTAATAATAGTCCAAGTTCGGGCGACGTCGGACGTTGGCCGAATCGTCCGATGTCGTTGCCACTTTGTTAGTACCCTTAAATTGGGGGGGGGGGCAGTGTTGTAATGGTTAGACTACTTGGCTCCCACCAAGGCGAACCGGGTTCGATTCCCGGTAAGGTCGCTCCCTGATTTTCGCAAGTGGGAATAATGCCGGACGATGCCGCTGGTTGGCGGGTTTTTTTCTCGGTGATCTCCTGTTTCCCTCTCTCTAGCATTCCGGCGTCGCTCCACAGCTCGCTCCACCCTCATCGGCTCCAAGTCCTCGATGTTAAGAGCCACCAAAATCTCTCTACTCCTTAAATGGTACAAAGTTACCTGAAATGACTGTAGTGACTAGGGAGTTGGACAGTTGTCCTGCTCTCTCTGCCGCATATTCCGTGCAGGGGCGAGGACAGCGCTGCCAGGCAGCAGGTTGCGCAACTGCTCCGCGGGTCGGCGTTGAAGGCCGGCGCTGGCAAGCAGGCGGACAGACGGACAGACGGGCGGGCAGAATTCATTCATATCCCGAAGGTGAAATATTTGCCTTGAATGGAGCTGTTGGTGGCGGGCGCCGCCAGGGCATGCACGCATCTCGCAGCACGGGTTTCTCTCACTTGGTTGTTTTGTTTTGTGTTATTGTTTCGCCACGGTGGTAACAATGGGTGTCGGGAGAAGGGAGCGCCCTGCGCGGTCCGCCCACTGGACGCACGCGAACCTGACTTGGGAGGGGTTGGCGGAGGGGGAACAATACCGCGAGAGAGCCGGCGCCTAATTTGTGCGGGCGCCTATCCTATCTCCATCGCCACAGGGGTTTGAAGCGCCGCAAGGCTGTTCAACAAACAACACTTTTGAAGATATTTCATTTTTTCGTGACGTATATCTAATACAAAATAATTATTAAAATAATAATACTACTGAATGTTTTCTAGCATACATATAAACATTTTAAGTTAAAACATTAATTTGAACAAATAAAAATTTATGTGTTCATATTTAACACAAAGTTTAGTTTCAGCCAGGAGCGTCGGAAAGTTGTGTGAGTGTGTGGTGAGTAGGGGGACGCAGCCCCTCTTCCTAAGTATCACTATGTGGGGCGAATGACTTCACGACTTGGCACCACAGGGAAAACAATATCGATTAAAATTCATTCTTTGCGTATAGTAACTATAAATGTAGAGCAATAGCAATATTAAATAGTAGTGTTTTTACTGGTAGAAGCATTTTCTGTCAAAATATGTGAAAGAAAACAGTGTGTGTGTTTGTGTGAGTGCAAATGCACATTTTGGCGAGGGACGTGGTTAGCAGCACCAGGGGCGCCCAATTCCCTACAGGACCGCAACCCCCACCCCCCTCTATTTCGTTTTAAGTTAAAATGGTTCCGACATCTTTGATTTCAGCTAAATGTTTCTCCAAGTCACAATATAGGCAAGTTACATTTTTTTTTAAACCGATACTCGGTTCACTTGTAATGGTTTAGCCGCTTGCTATTCAGACTTAAAATTGTATTTTAAAACGTTAAAATTGATATTCTGGTGAATCATATTATGAATTTCCAAGAAAGAATTGTTTATGGCGTCCAGACAAACAAATATAAATATTTTTAGTAGCCTAACATATTGATTTTGTTCAATTCGGGAAATTTGCTAAAAATAATTGTAAGTTCCTTCATATCCTTTCATTGGTTTTTGAAAAGTTATTTCCCGCCAATCTTATACTTTTTTTTCTGTGTATTATTTCATATCACAACGAAAAAATATGTAATATGCTAAAATGCAGAAAATCAATTTGTACTCCGACATTTTTAAAGTCCCTTGGACAGCAGTCCTGCCCATTTGATTTCCCTGTATCATATACGATCTCACCACACATTGTAGTGCAAAAATAAATTTGAGAAACTTTTATTTTGCTTATAAAGACAACTTATTTTTCCCGGCAGTCTGATAAGAAATGTTATAAGATTTCGTAGAAATGTACTGTAAAATTATATAAGAAAGAAAATGTTTTCCCGAGATTCGGAGTTGGAATTTATTTATCGAGGGCAACAAAGCAACATCAACCACGTAAATCACAATTTCAATATTTTTTTAACACCGTTAAAATCCTTAAAAAAAATTGTGTACAAGTGCAAATCACTTTTTTTCTGGAATGAAACGTGTAGCATATTCAGAAGAAATTGCCATAATTAAAAGTAAATGAATTGATTTGAAGTATGCGACGTACCTTTACAAGATTCAAATAATGATAGTGTTCCCACGATTTCTTATAGTTTTACAGATGCATTTAACTATTTCCCATCATTCGGGGCATACAGTATGGTATATTTTAGTTATGTGAACGAGTGTGTTGGGCTCTCAGTGGACTCAATCTCCTTTCTGGCAAGAAGGGTGAAGGGGCCTTAGTCGAGTTGGCCGAGACTCAGTGCCGGCGTGCTTAAAAAAAGTTCTGAGTTCATAGTTAACCCACGACGTCGGGAGCATTCTACATTCACGCAGAAGTTCTGCATCTAGTAGCAAGTCTGGTAGGAAGTGGTTTAGAGTGATGGAAAAACAACACATCTCTCACAATTATAATTAAGTAACAATCTGATAGGTTCATTATCTTAGCTTATATCAAGTCTTGAAATTAGGCTTCAATTTTCAGTGGATACATTTTTGGAGGGTAGCCCCCGACATAGATTTAATGATGACCAAACCGTGGTTTGGCCTTACATACGTCACAATAGTAGTATTCCTCCGAAGAGTCAATGCCCACACACGTTTCGTGCGCCCAGTCTTCGCATTTATGACACTGGATCCAGTCTTCTTGCAACGTTTCTCCGCAAATGATGCACTCTGTATCCTGGTCTCTTTGTTGCTGAACCAAACTTGGAATGTTCTTCTTTGTTTTAATTTTATAAACTGCCACCTTGTTTTTATTGGTTGCAGACTTTTTCTCTGCCAGTGCATTTTTGAACGACGAAGATGTCAGAATCTCACTCTTTTGTGTTTTTCGGGAACGCAATGCAAAACGTTTCTTAAAAGCACAAGGAAAAGGGTTCAGCTGTTTGAGGAATTCATTTGCTCTAGGGACCTTATATCTCTCAGCTGCTTCTCTCACATATATAGTTTTTTCCTGGACAGATAACATAGCCTGTTTAATTTTATTTTCATCCCAATTTCCTTTGTGTGTAACACTTCCCTTGAATTTAGGCATTTTTGAAGTGATTCTGCAAAAGACAGCATTTTACACACTTGCTTTAACATTACATTAAAATAACCAAACATTTCTCCATCCAAAAATGTCCGGGGTTACCCGACAACATCGTGTCCGGTGGCACCCGACAACCACATTCTATGATTTTATTTAATATCATTAATGTCAATAAAGATAACCTAAATTAGTAACCTAACCTATACACTTGAATCAATATCTTAAAGGATAATAAATAAATAATGGTGAAGTACTTAAATTTTATAAACAATAACTGAGTTCAAAATGTAAACGGCGCACATTACAATACAGGCACAGGTAAATGGACGATTGCAACTTGTTGTTCGCTCGACGGTCGCTTCCGGGTTGATTCGATTATACGGCTAAATGGCGCTGCGGTCATTGTGGCATGTTATTTGTTTACCTATGTGCGCGGGATTATTCGAAACTAGCACTGGCCGGGGATACCCACTGGCCGGGGCTACCCGACTCTCCCCTACATATAAGCAAACGTTAGACAAATGGGGTTGACGATCTTCAGTATAAATACAGTGATGCCATAAACCCAGTAACGATACAATTTGTAGACGAATTGCGGCAAAAAAAAGTTTATGATGTTTGAATTTAAATTTTGATGATACGGCCGTCAGATTTTGAACACTATACTTAAATTATATATGTAATATTTTCCCGCTGTGACTAATTTCGTTAGGATTGGCTCTGAAAACATATAGGGGTGTTTGTAGTAAATCCCGAGAAAATCGAGAATACCCATTTAATTTTCTTTAATATAATTAAAACATTTAAAAAATTTTAATTAATCACAGAGTTACCAACTAAAAGTTAAAGACCTTAAACTCAAAGTTCTGTAATGACCTTCTTTAATAATCGAACAATTATTGCGAAAATATTTTGGACTCACAAAAAATTGACATTTTGATAAAAATAAAATTAACTTAGATATCATGAAGTGTAACAGTGGCAACACCACATTACGCTGCAAAGAAAATAAGAAGAGTTTAATTAATATCGTACTAAAATATACGCACAGGATCATATTGTATAATACATGGCACGGCTATTTATAATAATTGCAATCAGACAATGCTTCATGTAATATTTATGTAATTAATATTAACTGTTAAAGTGTGGAACACACACATGTTGAAAATAAAATATTTTATAATAGAAATCATTTCGGTTATATTTCAGTATTTAGAGTAATATAAAAACACTCAATGGACGCTTGCACTCATAAAAGAAGAGTAAGATATCTAGTTATAATTCTAAACTTGGCAGCGGAATTGCTCAGATTTTGATCACGATGTCAGTATTTGAGTTATACTAAGTTCTCATAAATCAAATGGTCCATTTTCACATAGCTCCGACATACAAAATATACAATACAAAATATATTGCAATGCAAAATTAAAAACATGTTGCTCTGCAGCTTCAGAGCAAATTAAATTCATATCCACTTCACATGGTGGCTTGTGTGTTTACGTAAGCACTTGCCTGTTTATCGCTTCACGCTTCTCGAATTCAAAACTTTTCGTTAGAAAACTTCAGGTACTTGTTTGCTTCTTTTTGGCCCATTTACAAAATAATATTTATCAAATTAATGTAGTGACCATTTTGATATTTGATCTTCATTAAAAGTTGTTTTATAATGCCATTTTAAAACCTAAGCTACGGTTAAGTGGTTAAAATATATTTAACTTAATTTTTTCTAGAGAATGTGGCAGAAATGTGATATTCTTTAAGTCCCTTCAAACTACGCGCCACTTAAAAGATTTATGTTTTACCGTCGTGGCACTTTATGTCCCAGTGCAGTAGTATACTGTTCACAGTGCAGCTCTGCCTCGAGTTTGGTTTCGCTTTGTACGAAGTGCCCACGATCTCACATGCTGAACTGTATATATACCATTAAGGTCATAGTGGCGATGAAATAACCCATTTGTGCTGGTAACATGTTTATCTCGCGGTTCACTTAAACATTTTACGACATTCTTACCATGAGCGAAACATTAAATCGAGCAGCTCAAGAAAGGCAACTGGGAATAGCTGCTTATAAAACCGCGACTGTACTTGGAATCGGGACAAGAGTGCAGGTTTATCGGCAGAGACGAGGGAACGTTCAGTCTACCACTTAACTTTTGCTGAAAGTTGGACTGTATGGGTGATTGGTTCAGGCTGTGCAGCAATACACTTCCCGGCTTTACGACTGTAATGCCGAGGACGCAGGAAGCAGGCCATTTTTCACTGAAGTCATAGCGTTATAGAACTACGCAAAACGAAAATATGATATTCATTTCATATAAAGAAAAAGACATTTCTTATATACTAAAAAAGCACATTTTATTAAGAGAAAGAAAATAGTTGGCAATTATTTACGTATAACTCACGAGAACATTAACAATTTATAAAATTGTTCGGAGTGCATTCTATGAGAAGGTGACGACTGTGTAGTCCATTATCCCTGAAAAATGACAGGGAATGCGATTCCAGTAAGGAGTGGTGGCGGAAAGTAATCATGGACTCTTAAAGATTAGGTAAACTGATTTCCGTCTTCTGCTCATTTCCCCAACATTGGCTAAAGAAATGACTTATGTTAAATTGATGCTTTATTTAATCACTAATGATCAATTATAGAATCATTGAAAAATCTCTTCCGAAAATAATAATTACCTTAATTCTCCAAGCACAAAATATTACAAGCCCTATATTGGAATTTCTCCTTATTTACAGAGGAAGACGGAGGTTCAAGTTAGGGGTGGTATACACACTGAAGAGTAAAAAAAACTGGTACACCTGCCTAATATCGTATAGTCGCCCCCTCCCCCCCTTCCCCAGCACGCAGAAGTGCCGCAAGACGACGTGGCATGGACTCGACTAATGTCTGAAGGTATGCTGGAGGCAATTCACACCATGAATCCTGCAGGACAGTCCACAAATCCAATCTGCACCAATTTCAGAATGGATGGCACGTCTGTCACGTTTAATGATTCTCGTCAGTCGTCGTTTGTCCCGTTCTTTCAGGATCTTTTTCCTGCCACAGCGATGTCGAAGATGTGATGTTTAACCGGATTCCCGATATTCACGGCACACTCGTGAAATGGTCGTACGCGAAAATCCAAATGTTATCGCTTCCTCGGAGATGCTATGTCCCATCTCTCGTGCGCCGACTATAAAACCACGTTCAAACTCACCTAAATCTTGATAACCTGCAATTGTAGCAGCAGTAACCGATCTATCTGCCGACCGCATCGCGTTACTCTGATTAGTTCCATACCTCTGTTATTTGCATACGCACGCCTATACCAGTTTTTTTGGATCTTCAGTGTAAGTGCATACCGAGTTTTGGTGAACTCCATGTTCAAAATAAGATATTTCTTTATGAAAAATGTTGTATAAGACATATAACGTAAACATAACGCGATTATTTAAGGAAATACAAACCCTTGAATATTTGGAATTAAAAATAGTTGTATTGAATTGGAAAAGGCTTATTAACGTCTCCCTGCGTTATGACTGAAGGCAAACCAGGGGACAGCTTTCAAACTAACTTATTACGTAATTTAAGCTAAGAGCCGTGCCTTGCCTAGGATTATAACCCAGAGCCTCCTGCAACGCAGACCGGCGGCGTACCAACCGACTGCGCCACGGGAGGGTGGCTTTAAACATAGTCAGTTGCAAAACGTCAGTATCTACGTCAGGCAAAACAACCAATTCGTGAATAGTATTAGGGCTGATTTTATTTAAGTCATTAAATATAAAACATCCATATGTAACAACCTTTTGTTGGCTGATAACATAACACATACTAATTTCCTACTGACGGGCGATGTTATCACCCTACAAATGCTCACAAAAAGCAGATGTCAAATTACCAGAACACTTATATTCTCTCTGCTTTTATTCGTATAAAATATAAACAGAATTGTATAATTTATACACAAAATATAAGTAAAATTTCAATAAAAACAAAAATAAGGCAGATGTATAGAACGCTTTTAATTAGGACATATTTAAGAAACAACCAAGTACGTCTAACATGGGGTGATTTCTCAAAGGTTTGATTCAAGAAGTGTGAAGATACCGCGAATAAACTATATCCACTGATTTGTTGTTTCAACTAGCGTAGTTTCTGACAATCCTGTATAGAATCAACATGAATTATACTAAATTAAGACGAGTCTTCGTGGCATTACTGGCAGTAGGCAAACATGGCCGCAGTTGGAGTGGAGTGAAGATTATTGGGCGGCTCTTAACATCCGAGGTCTGCAGAGTCGAGCCGCAGTTGGAGCCTGGCTGCTTACCCATAATAACCAACTGCTAAAAGCATCTAAAGGGAGGGACGAAAACCCGGCATAGACACCGAAAACCCCTTCGCAGAAAAAAAAATGAAAATTGCATGTATTTTAAATGGTACGAGCTATACGCCTTTGAGCAAATCAGAAATCAAACTCTGCAAAGGAAAATTAATCTCTGTTCCATACAGTATATAGAAATATGGAAGTGCGTCATTCGCCAGCCGCTGCATAGACACCAACATGCTAGGAGAAAATATAGCAAGTAAGGAACTTTCACATATGATGGCGCTATCAAACATGTCTTCGTATCCAGAAGATCACACATGCAAGTAGCTGCAGAATACGGTTACATTTAAAATAGTGACCAAAAAAACTTAGCGCCTGATACTTGCTGGAGGTATGGTAGCGGGAGTACCCAATTGTGCACCTCGCCACTTCGTCAGATGTGTGGTATATCCCACACAGCATGTTAAATATAACAAAACATTATTTTATAAATTAAATCTTCCACTCATGATGAATGATTCGTAGGTTGTTTGTTAACAGTCGAGTCTCTCCACATACGCATCATTATGTTGTGGAGGTCAACAGTGACGTAAATTAGCGAGGCGACAGTTATTGTATAGTCTCGTGGATATGGTATGTTTGAAAGATCTTACCATCCTCAACCACGCACTATAAAATATCTTGTATAAAAAAATATTGATATAATATAATGAAACGTTATCAACGTCAGTGTACACTATACAGATATATTCGTCAAATCGTCAATATACAATATAAAAACCAACTCTTTATGAAATGCCGAGACGAGGCACATAGAAAATAGTGTGTTAAGTAAAGCACCTGCTTTTCGTCAACAAAATTGCAGAATAATTTGTAATACACATAAAACCACCTCTAAGAGAATATACATGCTCTCTGTGAATGTGTCCCAATTTTCCTCAAGTTCTCAGATTTCTATGTTTACTCACGTTCTTGATGCCTCTTTCAAACAGCCCCTCGTTTACAAACAGATATAAACAAGGGGCTCCTTGTGAGATTTTGTAAGGTATGCTGCAATAATAGTTCTTCATTATGCCTGATTTTTCCGTATTTAACACATTAGCCACCAAAACGTGGTTCTGCAACTTAGGTCACAATACGTGTGTGATGGGTCCTTCACAGCTTGTTCGTGAGTGGTCGCAATACGATAACTGTGGTTATCGACTCCTGCGCCGTGCAACAAGAGTGCAGGGCTGTAGCACTTATAAAGGCCATTCGCGGTTACTTCTAACTTTTCTGAAGCGCTGCTTAAGTTCCACTTCCAGAATTTTCCTCCGCCTCATGCCAATAAAACTTTAAGTCTAGAAAATTACACCAAAGGTACAGCGCACCGTATTCGTCCGCACTCATAGGAACTATTTCTTACTAGGTATTACCAACAGGACTAGTTCCTTCTTATTTTCATTTCTTTTAATTATAAATCTAAAATATTATAGTTCATAAATAAAATTTAACTAAAAATTTAATTTAATAAATAATAAGTATGCTAACACAAGTATAAAACGCATGTGATGCATGGCATATTTAGTAAACAACTGAACACATCATACATGGGGTGATTTGTCAAAGGTTTGGTTCACAAAGTGAGAATGAACCGTGAATAGACTATACCGCGAACTCGAGCTGCACACATCAGTAAAAGCGCATGGGCCACCAACATGTCGGGACGCCGCGCCGTTCGCTTATCAGCACATGGGAACTTACTTGCCAGCTGGTAGCTCGGCTAGTAGGGAATCTTTCGTAGCAGGTGGTAGCCAATAAGACACAAGGTCTGTACTATAGCTTCAAGCAGCGAATTAGTGAACACATCAAACGAACCTCTACACCATTTTATTTCTTTACACTTACCACACCTACTCTGTGGCTATAAGCAAGTATCTCCACACCTTGCAGTATCACCAGACACTAATGTCATAAACAAACATTATCTCAGTACTTGAACAATATACATACGTATAACAAATTTACAGCTCGCACTTCATTGACAGCGTACTTATGAAACCAACCAATGGGAATAACCGTCTTTTAAATGCTTATACTTAATATATGGAAACACTAAAGAGCATGCTCATATTCAAGTTGCCAACGATTTAGGGAAAATTATATAAATATTTTTTCGACTTACTGAAAGCATGACATTCAAACCTATCGACAGTCAGTATATGCTATTTAGCTTCTGTTTGATTTTAGCACGTAATAGTAAGAATTAACATGTAAATGTATTTACGCGGTCTATAATTTCACACTTATACTGATATAGCGCATGATTAAAGTGTCATTTGTATAATAATGTTAACTTTACGTATAGCGGAAGGACACTAAATGGACAAAAATGTAGATCCTCAGCAGTCCTTTAAAATGTACTAAATTAACCCATGAACTGTCTATAACTAAAATGAAGATCATTACTTGGTGGTTGTTCTTGTATCATATCAGCCCTGTCTGAATTCCTTGGCTAAGGACTTAAATGCATACGATCAGTTATAAATATTCGGACGAGTACTGATATGACCATGTGTAATAAATTTTTACTTGACCTTGAATTTTTACTTTCTAATTGCACTTTGCCACCTTTACCCAAATACCGGTAACTTAAATATTTGACTCATTTCCACTTGCTTTGTTGAAAAACTGTACTAAACCAGGAAGGCAAATAAGAGCGGCGTACTGTGTTACTAAAGCAGAACTGACAGTCCGGCCACCAATGATTTATAACCATAGCTAATATCGTTTGCAGTGGCCTTATACTTCACTGTTAGGGTAGGATGGGGCTACTACTGAAATTCTAATGCATGAGAAATAATGCAATAGTTAGAATACGTAATGTCTTAAAGGCGACTCTCCGTATTAACAAGCGAATACGTACCGAAACCTTTAATCACGGCACTGCAAGATTCAACTCCCCACGAATAACGCCCATGCATGTATACTGCACACTAGTCAACCAAGCCGGGTTTAAGCCGTGTTATAACCACGATGCGCCTTTCTCGGGGACAGCGTCTACATAAGAGCGTGTCCTTGTGGCTGCGAGTCCAGTGCGGCCTCGCGGACGTCATCACCAAGTCAGCTCTGTATTGCCAGAAAGGATCAAGCATGTGCAGTTAGGAATTATTCTTGGCCAACAACATGCGTGGCGTATCGAAACGTTTTACGCAAATCCGTAAACTCAGATATATATGCACATATATACACATGCAACCTATATATAAGGTTTTTCTTTAAGGGTGAACACGCCCTTAAAATTAGAGATAAAACCCTTTTTTATTGCAAATGAAATATCCAGTATCTCAGCTTAATCTCAGAGTCTCGGTATTATGTGTTATCTAACAAATATGTGCAATCCATGGTAAATTGTTTTGCCGATATCAACCCCGTCTATAAGAAAATAAGTGTTGCCGCCCCATTGGATCATGAAAAAATATCATTCTCCAGAATATGAGAGTATTTATCTGTTAATGTAATAAATATGTTTAATTTAACAAAAAAAAAAACCTTTTGTTATTACGCTACACCTCACGGTTTTCGAAAAACTTAAGTTTATTATTCTAAGCAGTTAAAGTGTTACACATTACCAAGCGTGTTGCATATGTCGCAGGCATAACACATTCTCTATTTAGAACATCTAACATCAGTTTCTCGAAAACCGTGAGGTGTAGCGTAATAATAGAAGACAAATGTTTTTTCTTTTTGCAAAATTATAGATACTTCTATTGTCAACAAATAATCCTCTCATATTCTGGAGAGTGACATTTTTCATATACAAATAGGTTGCTGACACTTATTTTCTCATTGATGTGTTGATACCAGCAAACCAATTTGTCTTGAATTGCACATCTTTGTTTCATAACACATTTAACTGAGACTCTGATAGTAAGCTCAGATATTGCATGATTTATTTTCAATAAACATGGGTTTTACCTCATCTTTCAAGGGCGTGAACATCCTTAAGTAAAGACCTTAGGCCACAGGTTGTACATAAATTTCCCTTGTAAATTTTTGTGTGCAATCGCCTTCCGGAGTTTGTAGATGATTTTTAGTAACATATTGTACATTCCTTTGACTATTTACAATTAAATATATTTTCCGCTCAAACAAATCGTTCTCTCAGTGATATTTCCCTATTTGGAGTGTCAAATATTTAATGCAATATTGTAACAAATGTATATTATTTATGCATTTAGTTTTGCTTGTAGTTTTCATATAGTTTTGCGTATAGTTTTCATAAAATGTTTAATAGAAAAAATTACAGTAACCCAATAAAAAATATTTTTATCTTGCTTCGTTTTCCCATTTTTGTTACTTACTTAACTGAAGTGGTTACTCTAAGAAGGGCCCAACTAGCGTTTCTTTCAGAATTCACTATTTTCCTTTTTCTTACACTTCTGCAGGAGGCGCGTTTGGTGATTAGAGCAGGGACCCAGTCATATTTATTCTTAACGGAGAAATCACACATTAAATTGCATGATTGGTAAAATTAAGGCCCAATTATTCCCCTTGGGACGTTGGCATAACTCTCCTGTTTTAAGATTGTAGACGAAGGGCCCAAAATTTTATAGTTGGGGCTTTATTCTGCCAAATGGGATGTTGTATACTAACAATACGCTATTGCAATATCCGCTCTCTTTTGTTTAAATAGTTCACGTTTATTCCCATAGATGTCAGGTTAGAACCCAGATTGGTTAGATAAATTACAGTATATGACTGTGAGTGTTTATTGTTGGTTAGTAGTGCTCTCAGTACTGACTTAATAACGTCTGATTGCGATACTGAAGCAAAACCTTAGAGGCGTAGTGATCCGTCTTCTTGGAGTGATAATAAAAACAATAAACTGAGAGCAGAAAAGAAAGAATATGTAAACAAGAAGAAAGTTCACATTCCTGCCAGGTGCACAGAAATCAAATGCAAGTAAGCATTTCATTATTGTAATAATATAGTATTTTGCAGCTATTAAGAAAGGCTGTAAAGATCATTTTTAAGGTGTTGATACAGCAATGACACATTATTATGGCAAAACGTAATAGTGTTTTTTATTAACAATGACTCTTCTGTAAAATTTGCATTGCGAATTATTGTGTCCTTGTATATTAAGCTCCAAAATGTATTATTGGGTCTATGGTTTTTTTCGAATGCACTCGACGCTGTGTAATACGTTTCACTGACAACATAAAACGCACACTACTAAACAACTTCAACAGTTTGCGAGATCATAATTCTCGAGACGCATTCTTACATTACCTAATAAAATTTAAGCCTACTAAAACAGCACGTTTGTCAAAATGTGGTACAAACAGAAAATGTCACTGCACATATGAGGTATTCCGAAAATTTTTAATCATGAGATATTTGAATGTTGTTTTACTTCTCTCTTTTTGGAAAACATGTATGAGCCATCATATTATATTCTTAGTAAAGAAATTATTATTTTCTGATCCACAGTGGTGAGGTTGCGATGGCAGTCTGTAGGGAGGGGTTTGCTAGTCTCCGTGGTATCGGCATATAGCGGGTCAGGAAACTTTCTGATCTCAAGTATGCAGGAAAGGTCTCGAATTACATATGAGGAAAATACAACACAAGGACAAAAAAAAGCCACAGATATAGTGCAGAAAATAAGGGATCACATTGAAACCGTTCTAAATAAACGTCGTAAATATGGGAAATACGGTAGAAAAACTAGATATTTTACTGCTCATCAAAATAGAGAAAAACTCTATGACTCATTCCTGGAAAAGTAATTCCCGGAGGTCTACACTCAACTTAGGGCAAAGAAGCAAAATCTCAAAACTGAATCATGCAAAATACCCTATTCATATTTCTTAAAGTATTATAAGGACAACTACAACTACCTATTAGACCAGCGATCTTCGACTGACTGCTCTCTCGAACTAACGTCTCTGGCAGTAATAATTGACTGGCTGACCTCTCTGTGTGGTACTAATGAACTGAAATCCCACTTCTCTCTAAAAGGGGTTTTTATGCTTGCAAGCCTCCAGTCTTAATTGTCGGCACGTGTCACCTTGTGGGGTGAGGAGGTGAGGGGGTAGGACGCAGAACAATGTCTTTCAAAACACGTGTCCTGGTTCCTGAAGGTT
>NQII01000554.1:689771-719194 GCA_002778355.1 Clitarchus hookeri | reverse complement strand
GGGGGGGGGGGTAGTACCTCGTCCCTAGCTTACTTTCGTCAGCTACTTCACGGTGCGTTTCCCCATTGTCCTGTGGTTAGCTAAGAGGGGAAGGGGGGTGTTCTCGGCACCAATATCCAGCTTGTCAGCTATTTCTGCCGTGGTGCATGTATTTTGAATTCAGGAGAAATACACATGATTATTTGGTGATATCCCGTGAAACCTCTGTGCTCCACAGATCTCACCGGCTGGCTAGAGGCCTAGAGGGGTGAAGGGGGGTGCCAGGGAGGCTTACGCAGCAGGACGCACAGCAAATCACGTGTAACTGCGGTCCGTTCTGGCTGTTCACCTGCTTCGTGACACGTGTCTACTAAGTCTCTACCCTGGTTATGCGCTGGGGGTGGGGGCNGGGGGGGGGGGTTGTGGACCAGTATCGCTCTACTATCCCTGAACCGTCACACGACAACTTTCAGTGTTTCTGCTTGAATTTGCAGCACGACAATTCACACATAGGTTAAAATTTTTCGACACCATTTGCAAAACGCTTACAGAATAAAATAGTTTAAAAGGTGGTGGACAGAGGGGATATTTGGAACATATATTGCCGACAAAGAGCGCAGATATTACGCTAAAGCTGTATAAGGGCGAAAAGTAAATTTTTATGAATATGATCTGGTAAGTGACTTAGTAGGCAGAGCCCGTAAGAAATGAAACTATCTTTCCTAAATTGCTGTCAACTTTACATGGAGTATGCCAGTAAGTGTCTGTCTTCAAATGTACGCAGTTAGAGCACTTTTATCCCAGATCAAAAAAAAAAACTCAATGAATTGGTAATTGTGTATGATAACGGCACTAAGAAAACACGGGGTTATAATAATGGTTACGGGAGTGACCAGAAATAATTGTTTATGATAACGGCACTTAAAACAAACGGGGTATTATAATGGCTACTGGTGTGACCAGAAATGCTTCGTTTAGACTTGTGACTCTAAGTCACAAGACAATACATGAAACGTTATTTCGCACGGTGAAGTTATATAATTACGAGGGCAAAACATATGAGATACGCTGCAGCCCTCAATTCTACTTATTATTTACAGTATTATATAATGCTGAAATATATTGAAAATATTATTTCCTGCAAAAATAATACCATATCACCGCTAATTCCTTTATAATATATCGCGGCATAAAACGGTAAATTTTGATATTGAAAAATTATACAACTTAGGTCTTAAAGCAAACAAGTTTTATCGAAGCTAGCATTTGTTGCAATACAGAGTAGATTCAACTTACGAATATTTGCTTTATTTCCCGCTGGCTGCTTACTTAAAGATTTTTGTGAAAGCTTTAATAATATTTACGTCATTAAAAATTAATACCAATGGAATATTTTAAAACATTCAGTAACATTGCTATAAGAAAACAACCTAATATTCCAAGCATTTCTATTAGTGGCAATATAAATAAAATAAGTGCATTCTTCCATACACAAAACATTAGCGCCATTATAACATTTCCTGGACACTACCCAGTTGGCGCATTCCATTGTAGTTAGAACATTTTCTCTCTCATAAACAGGATTTGGATTTGGGGGAAATAATATTTTTCTTGCTTTCTGCAAAAGAAACGTAAAACCTATCACTTAAAAGAAAAACAAAATGTCTTCAAAGAACTCGCACCCATTCTTCCCTCCCCTACAAAGCACACATGAGTAGTACGTAAACTTGTAGTCTCCATGGAAGGCAAATGTAGGTAGCGCACCATAGACTAAAGATGAGGTCCTTGTCTTCCGCGCATGTACCCAACATTGACATACTCCAACCCAATACAACTGTCAAAGTCACATGGTCAACAATGATAAACGTGTTTGTTAATATTGTAGTTTTGAAAAGACAAGCACTTTTATATGAGTTAAATACTTTTAACACTTTGAATTTAATCAATCTGAGGTACAAATTGGTTAGAGGAAGTATACAAGCATCTCAAAGAACTAGTTAACTGATTTATGTTCTAACCTATTATTTAGCTATTATCAAAAATGTGTTTGGCATAATACTTTAAATTTAAAATAAATTAATTAAAAAATAACCTCGAAACAAATTTACGCCGTTTTATCTATTCGTGTTGGAAGAAAAGCAGTTCAATGTTGGCACGCGGAGACTGTATGTGGGCCGCCAGAGAGATCTGTCTACCCAATTTTCACTCTAAGGCCGGTATCATTAGCGTTTACAGTTTAATCATCCATGACTTCTTCATATAGTTATAATTTCGTTAATAGCTCAAATGCTTCAATAACTTATTATTTAATTATTAATTTACTTAAAATTTCCAGTTTGTGTGCTACGTTTATAATCACTCAGTAATTCAACATACTTTATAATTTATTGCATTTAACGTTCCTTCTCTCAGTTACGAAGGACACTTTTTGACAGGTACAAGGTAACTTCAGTGTTGTTGTTTTGAAGATGTATCCATTCACTTGAGCTGGTTCTGACACGTGAAATCCATGCCGTTTGTGTTTGTTTTGACAATTTGACACAAAATTGTTTTGACAATCCCTGTTCTATGCAGAGAATATAATATCCTGCCTGCTACAGAACTGTCAAAAAGCGGCTTTCATATTTTAGACACAGTATACTTTTCTGTCATGTGATAGAGTTTTTTTTTTTTTGCATTTTCTTGTTGAAGTTATTATACATAATATTCGTACAGGTAGCAGAACAACAGTTATTTTGCCAAGTTTTGTAATGTTTAAAAATGCATATAGAGACAACGCGATATTAGTACAGTAAAAAATATTACTAAAAGTATCAGAGGATTAAAAAAAAATTTTTTGTTTGCCCTTAAAATTAAAATAAGGCAGATTAATACGTAATTTCAAAATGCATTAATTATAAAGAAATAATGCAGCTTAAAAAATATAAGACTATGAATTTTCCTTGCTAGGTGCTATTAAGCTTTTGGAAATGAAACACTGTTATTGTTTATCAAAACCAAAACGTACAGATGACAATGTTAGCTAGACGTGCAATATGCTGTATGAAACTAATTAAGGAATATGTGTGAATAAATTAGTAATCGATGTTTATAAAACTTATTATGTAGTATTAATGCTCAAAACTAACAGTAACCCCAAACTTGTAAACATGTAAAGTATCAAAATTTTAGTTACACTTCAATGAGTTTCGAAAGTTGAATATTTGTGTTACCAAAGCCGCCAACGAAATTTAACCAGTTGTGGGTGCTCTTAGAAGAATGAATGATATTCCTACATACATACTAAGAAACGTCCATCATTCAATAATCAACACTAGTCAGCTCCAGCATCTTAATGTTACACATAAGTAATACAGAAGAGATCTGTTGGCGAGGGAAACCCAAGTAATGTTGAGCCACTCAAATGCAATATATGACTAACCTGAACATATCGTTGCTGTGAACTGAGTGTTGAGACGGGAAGCGACGATCAGCACGTCAAGTTGCAGCTGCACATTGATGGCTATTCTTCTCGACGTGGATCCACAGGCAGAGTGTTAAGACGGGAAGCGATGATCAGCACGTCAAGTTGCAGCTGCATATTGAGGGCTATTCTTCTCGACGTGGATCCACAGGCAGAGTGTTGAGACGGGAAGCGACGATCAGCACGTCAAGTTGCAGCTGCATATTGAGGGCTATTCTTCTCGACGTGGATCCACAGGCAGAGTGTTGAGACGGGAAGCGACGATCAGCACGTCAAGTTGCAGCTGCATATTGAGGGCTATTCTTCTCGACGTGGATCCACAGGCAGAGTGTTGAGACGGGAAGCGACGATCAGCACGTCAAGTTGCAGCTGCACATTGAGGGCTATTCTTCTCGACGTGGATCCACAGGCAGAGTGTTGAGACGGGAAGCGACGATCAGCACGTCAAGTTGCAGCTGCACATTGAGGGCTATTCTTCTCGACGTGGATCCACAGGCAGAGTGTTGAGACGGGAAGCGACGATCAGCACGTCAAGTTGCAGCTGCACATTGAGGGCTATTCTTCTCGACGTGGATCCACAGGCAGAGTGTTGAGACGGGAAGCGACGATCAGCACGTCAAGTTGCAGCTGCACATTGAGGGCTATTCTTCTCGACGTGGATCCACAGGCAGAGTGTTGAGACGGGAAGCGACGATCAGCACGTCAAGTTGCAGCTGCACATTGAGGGCTATTCTTCTCGACGTGGATCCACAGGCAGAGTGTTGAGACGGGAAGCGACGATCAGCACGTCAAGTTGCAGCTGCACATTGAGGGCTATTCTTCTCGACGTGGATCCACAGGCAGAGTGTTGAGACGGGAAGCGACGATCAGCACGTCAAGTTGCAGCTGCACATTGAGGGCTATTCTTCTCGACGTGGATCCACAGGCAGAGTGTTGAGACGGGAAGCGACGATCAGCACGTCAAGTTGCAGCTGCACATTGAGGGCTATTCTTCTCGACGTGGATCCACAGGCAGAGTGTTGAGACGGGAAGCGACGATCAGCACGTCAAGTTGCAGCTGCACATTGAGGGCTATTCTTCTCGACGTGGATCCACAGGCAGAGTGTTGAGACGGGAAGCGACGATCAGCACGTCAAGTTGCAGCTGCACATTGAGGGCTATTCTTCTCGACGTGGATCCACAGGCAGAGTGTTGAGACGGGAAGCGACGATCAGCACGTCAAGTTGCAGCTGCACATTGAGGGCTATTCTTCTCGACGTGGATCCACAGGCAGAGTGTTGCCAAACGTTACAAAGTTTCGCGGTGGCACAATTGTCCCGAATACCGTGCCACTGGGAGAGGAGCTCCACTACTCTTCGGTGCTATGTTTCGCAAGCTATTATTGTTTTATTGTGTTTTGGATTTTTCCCCTAACCAAGTAACCGACGAGTCGCTGCAGTGTGTTGGATTTGTTTACGCTGACTGATTCATCAAATCATGAAATAGTTACGGACATAATCGAAATGGATATAAACACTATTACACTGGTACCATATGTGGCGACATCACGAGCTGTTTTGTAACTAGAAGTTTTAGGCACGGGCCTAGAGGCGGCAGCTTATGGGGCGGGGGGGGGGCAAACATATGAGACACCAGTAACGGGACTCGATTTATTGTAAGAAAGCGTCACATGAAGAAATAAGGTTTTTATGTCATATCTCAGGAAACAATACACCGATACCAACTGAATTCGGCAAACTAGTCAAACAGGTAGTAAAATGGTAGGCGATGTAAATTTCTATGTTTGACGTAGGTCGGACACATTTTTTTTTCTCCAAAGTGGCGGTCTTATAAACATTTTAGCTTGATATGTTTAATCAATGAATGCAGGTACTCAATTTAAATTTAACTTTGTATGCATGCAGTATCTATTAAAACAATAAAATGTGGCTACACAGAGGTTCTTTTGTCCTTATTTGTTCAAGATAACACCCAATTAGAAAAGAAAAACTATCTCATAACTCGGGAAAAAAAAGAGCAGATTCCTACCAAATTAGGCTAAAAAATATTAGTACTGCAGGCGACATGAATGGGTGTGTTTTAAGCGGGACATACATTTATTGCCAAATGCTTTATCTTCGAAACAATGTAATCAGTTACAACTTAACTTGTATGTTGACAGTATCTGTTACAACCATTAAATTTGTTTACACAATATCTCTTTTGCACCATTTTGTATAATAGCGCCATATAAAAATATAGTGTTTTTACGAATTATTATGGGGAAATGTCTTCAATTCCTAACACATTTCGCAAATAAGTAGTACTATCTTGAGCCATATTAATCTATGGATCATACACTTATTTTCATAATGCCACTTTGTAAACATTATATCTTATTATGCCATATCTACGACACCATGTATACAGTTTAAAATTAACTTAATATGGCGGCAACATCTATAACGACAATCAAATGTGTCTACAGAGACCTTTATGTATTTTATTTTTTAAGACAGTGCCACATGAAGAAATAAGGTTTTCATGTAATATCTCGCGAAACAATTAACCGATTCCTACCGAATTTCGCTGACAAGCAGAATTACAGTAGGCCAGCATCATTGAAATACTTTATTTAGGTAAAACAATAATTTTAAAAGGGGCTGCTATAAAAATTTTTGAGCTGAGTATGCTATATCTACCAAACCGTGTAACTAATTTCAACTTAACTTTGTATGCTGACAGTATCAATGCAAGCATCAAATGAAATTAAACATAAAATCTTTTCTCAGGAAACAATTATATAATTATCACAAAATTCGCCAAATTCAATACTTTTGCACTCGATCTAAGTTAACATTATTTTAGGGGTTAGTAATATATTTATAAAATAGCCATGTAGATATTTAGCTTAATGTGCTACATGTCCCAAACGATTGACGACTTCGAACGAGGCAGGACTCAATAGTTAAAACTGCTCTTAGTAGAGCGTACCCGTGATAGTGTGTGAAATATAAGAGTAAACGACGCGTATTAAATACTGTGTGAAGCGTTTGCATTTTATTAGCACAAAAAATCCAACAAATTATCTGCAAAATTTAATAGAAGATGCGTTTTTAGTTATTACACACAGTTTGTGTAATAACATAACATACGATGTGTGAATGCCACAAAGCTATATTAATTATATTGTGAAATATACTAACATTTGTGAAACATGCAACACCAAGAAGGATGCTTGTGATTGAAATGAACTTTATACCAAAGATTAGGTACATGACAATACACAATTGATTAGGATAACAGAACTGTACATGATCTCTGTCCTTGAGAATTCAGTGCGGTGTGAAGGCACCACGTGCTGCAATCAGAGCCCCTAAACATCGTGGCATGGAATCAAAGAGGACCTGGTAATGTTCCTAGGGAATCCCCTTCCATGCGGTTTGTATACGAATCCACAAAGCATTAACAGTGGTTCCTGGAGGGCCGTGATGGGCAAGTTGCCAACCAACAATATCCCAGACATGTCAGGCGAACGTGCAGGCAAGATAAGCAGTGGTGCTCATCCTTCATTGAAGAAGGCTTGCACATTCCTCGCTACATGTGGCCAGGCATTGCCGTACTGAAATTTTGCAGGTGGAATTGCCTGAAGGAGGGCAGTACCTCGGGCTCTGAAACCTCTGTGATCTAGCGGTTGCTGTTAAGATAGCCCTCAATAGCTAGGAATCTAGATAGCATGTTGTATCCAATGGCGCCCCAAAGCATCGCATTTGGCGTTTGTCCGCTATGCTGCCCCACAATGTAGACTGCCAGATTGCGGTCACCATGGTAGTGCCTAACATGTATGCGGCCATCAATTTAGGACAGGTTGAAGCGAGACTCGTCTGAAAACACTATATTTAGCCACTCAGCACACAAGCGACGGAGTTCACGTGCCCATTGCAGTGCGAGGCGTTTGTGGTTTCTGGAAAATGGAAACCGACGCAATGGCATGCGTGACAATAGTCCAGCCCACAGCAGACGGCGTCGAACCGTCGTCGCAAACAGATACACACTCGTTGCAGTGCTTCAATGTCGAGCCAACACTGTAGACGAAGCTGCACGGTCCGTTACGGCCATGCGGATAAGATGACGACCATGCGGTGTAGTGGTCATATTACGTGGTCCAGTACCCGCTTGTCACGGCATACGACCCTCTCCTATCCACTGGTGCCACACACGCTTCAGTGTCGTAGCAGCATGCCCTGTACGAGCCGAAATGTCACGGTATGAGAAACCCGTTTCCCGGAGACTGATAAATCTGACCTGTTTGAACTCACTCGCATGCTGATATGGCGCCCTTTCACATCTACTAGGCATTCTGGCACTTGCTTTCACTTCGTTTGATGGGCCTAGCATCTCCTGTACCAATTTAATGACAGGTCACATAAGTCCTTCCAAGGTAATTCGGTCCACATGAGAAGACATATATTTCTCTGTGGTAATTCAGATACAGCCTTCTCCTGGCACCAGTTGAGATTCTCTCTAGTTCGTAATAGCAGTTCATTCGTACTTCTGGTAGAGGATATTCTATTTGTTCTACTCTTGAATCTTTTGGAGTATTTGGAAGTATCTTCATCACCTGCTTGCAAACACCTTTCATGGCCTGTTCCTCAAGACGAATGTTACTTATGGGAAAATTTATAATTCTAACTGAAAAAATGTCAACATTAGAAGAGACCAAAGTTCATGCTACAATGAGTTTACCTGGCAGGATACCAAACCTCTCTGCTTGCTCAATTAGAACAAAATGACTCAGAAATTTTCTTTGATATAAACCTGTAAGGACAACTTCACTAGCAGTGGCCAGCACAGTGCATTGACAATAGACTGCTGGGCCATTATTGGGGAGGACAAATCATGACATGTTGATACCACAAACTCTATACTGCCTACTGATAGCAGGCCAAGTCGAGTATCAATACAGCACCCCAGCATACGTAGTACATGAATCCCCAAAATACATTCATCCGCTATTTCTGCTATGTAAATATCGTGCTCTACGCTAAGGTCACCAAACTTGAAGATCACTTTCCTCTTACCTCTAACTGGTGTAATCTCCCATGTTACAGTAGTTAAATATCTTCGTTCAATGCTTTCGTCGGGTGATCGCTGGGGAGGGGGGGACGAGGAAGTCTGGTCTTACTACTGTCACGGTCGCTTCAGGGTCGACGACTATCTGGCAAGGAAAGTCATTCAGGCTCCCCTCCACCAGTATTGCATCCAAATCCTGTTTCACTGACCGTACAAGTAAAACATTGGGACCTTCCCTCCAGTAGTCCCCGAATTTCGCCTCCTAAGATCGGTGTTTACAAGTTTTCCGAATGTGCTGTATTCTCACCTGCCTCTCAACGCTGCTTCTTCTGCTGTTGTTGTTGTGGGCAGTACTCTCTCAGGTGCCCCGGCTGTCCACTTGACCAACACAATGGCCATTTGGGTGGGCAATGGCGAGGCTCTGTAGCACACACCTTGGAAGCGATGTCTTTTACAGCCATCTGCAACTCCTTCAGTGTCTTCTTCATGCTGTCTTCGTCATCTTCGTTCAACATCACTGCCCGTACCCGTCGGGTTGCGGCTCTCTGCATGTTGTGGTGTGCAGCCAGGTGTACCGCTTGTCATACCTCCATTTCGCTTGTGACATCGATGAAGAAGCCGACTGCGATGATGTCGGGCACCTACTCGGAGCACCCTTCCAGATATAGGTGGGAAAGCCGCCCAATGTCTTGCCATATCTCCTGCAGTGGCTCTCTTGCACGCTGGGTGCAGCTTCGCAGTTGGGCATTTATTTCGAAATTATCGGTCGCCGAAATGTAAATCTAAGGCCCAAACCAGTGTGGGGTACTCCATTCGGTGTCGCCTTGGAAGATATTGGAGTATGCTGAGTGCTGTGTCTCTCAGTACAGCAGCGAGGTTGTAAGCCAGCTGTTCGGCTGAACAGCCATTCAGGGTTGTGATGATTTCTAATTGGTGTTTGTACTCTTGCCATGAATTCTGGTTATCGTAAGGGGCAGGTTTAATTGATACCCCCTTCCACACTCCTGGTTGCACGATACAAATGCTGCAGAGTGACTGACTATCTTCCGAGGTTGCTGTGTAGGTTACTACTTTCATTGCTTCCCCACTTTTCTTGGCTGATGATGTGGTGGTAGTGGAACTCCGCTGCTGAAGAAATTTCTGTCATTCCTTCTCTAATGCACTCATTTTATTTTAATTTCATTTTCGACAATGTCAATTCTTTCATTTACACTGTCCATTCTTTCATTTACACTTTACATTTTCTCGTTCAAACTGTCAATTCCTGTATTCACTAACTAGCTAATTCGTTGTATTTTCCTATCTGCAATATCTATTTTCCTATCTACATTCTCATTGACAGACACTGTATCTTGAAAGAGTCTCGCCACTGACGAAGCTGGCAGCCTATATAAAGAATGCTGCCACACACAAGGATAAAGGTGTCTAACATGTTATGTGAGGCTCTCGAAAGCATCTCATCACTGACGAAGCTGACGACGTATTATAAAGGACGCTACTACAAACAAAGATAAAGGTTGTTTAACAATATTCAATCTCATGGTTGTGGTTGTATGTTGACATGGTTTGTACTGTTGTAAGTAAGTCAAATGGATTTTCTCCGAGTGATTCCATGATTGTTTTATAAACATAATATAGGTTTTTACCGTTGGGGACATGGTTTAAACTGTTGTGAGTATCTGTCTTGCATCTGTATGTATATACTACGCGCATATTAGTTAAACAGTATATATATATATGTTAGTTTTAGTATAGGATGACTGACTCAGTTGCTATTCAGACTTCGAAGATTGAACAGGCTAAGGTGAACGCGCTCTTCATCTTCGTCAATGGGAAATAATCAGGAAAGTTATTTATGTCATTACTGTAAGAAGACTTTTTCTCATAACTGTTATGCTCGTCGACACGAGAATGATTACTTACGAAATCCGAAGCGTATTATATCATCATGTGAAAAGTGTAAATCATATTTTCCAAGACATGATAGCTTAAAAAACATTTTGCAAAATGCAAAGATCTCCTTCCTACACGGTTCAATCAGTATTTGCTGAGAATAAAGCAAACTTTTCATGGGAAGATATTTGCGAAAGAAAAATTCGAAACATCAATATCATTAAAAGCAACGTACCCTACTATGAAAACAAAGGATGGAACTGTCACATCTCCTAGACATCCATGACACTACTGTAACATTAGATTTGTATATGCCTGCAATGTAAAGACATATATAAAGCATAAATGTAAACTGAATCCGTCTCGCACAAGCTATCAATGTAATATATGTCAAGGTATGTTCACTTTTATATACAGTTTAAAAATGGGGGTGTAGTAAACTAAACACGATGGCTGGCTAAATTTATGTTTGAAGAATGTATAAAAAAAAACTTGCATCCAACTGACGAAATATGAAGATTTGTGAATTTATACAATATATAAAATTGATGGAATCTGCTTAGTTGTCATTCGAATTTCGAAGAGTGAACATCGTCTCGAGCGAAGATGTAAAATACCACAGAAAGTCATTTGATAGTTTTGTGGAGGTGTCTGCATCGCGAAGGAGTCTACATTGTAGGAAGTGCATTACAACACTACTGTGTTAAGGTGGTAGTGTGGAGGAGACTGCATAGTGAAAGAGTCTTCATTGTAGTGGAGTACGTTACGACAATACTGTGTGAAGGCAGTATTGTCGAGGAGTCTGCATCGTGAAGGAGTCTACATTGTAGTGGACTACGTTACAACAATACTGTGTGAACGCGGTATTGTGGAGGAGTCGGCATAGTGAAGGAGTGTACATTGTATTGGAGTACGTTATGACAATACTGTGTGAAGGCGGTATTGTGGAGGAGTCTGCATCGTGAAGGAGTCTACATTGTAGTGGAGTACGCCGCAACACTACTGTGTGAAGTTGGTACTTTCGAGGAGTCTGTATCGTGAAGGAGTCTACATTGTAGTGGTGTACGTTACGACAATACTGTGTGAAGGCGGTATTGTGGAGGAGTCTACATAGTGAAGGAGTCTACATTGTATTGGAGTACGCCGCAACACTACTGTGTGAAGTTGGTACTTTCGAGGAGTCTGTATCGTGAAGGAGTCTACATTGTAGTGGTGTACGTTAAAACAATACAGTGCGAAGGCAGTATTGTCGAGGAGTCTGCATCGTGAAGGAGTCTACATTGTAGTGGAGTACGTTACAACAATACTGTGTGAACGCGGTATTGTGGAGGAGTCAGCATAGTGAAGGAGTGTACATTGTATTGGAGTACGTTATGACAATACTGTGTGAAGGCGGTATTGTGGAGGAGTCTGCATCGTGAAGGAGTCTACATTGTAGTGGAGTACGCCGCAACACTACTGTGTGAAGTTGGTACTTTCGAGGAGTCTGTATCGTGAAGGAGTCTACATTGTAGTGGTGTACGTTAAAACAATACAGTGCGAAGGCAGTATTGTCGAGGAGTCTGCTAGCACTTCCTCAGATGTAACATCACCTCATGCTTACAACAATACTGTGTGAACGCGGTATTGTGGAGGAGTCAGCATAGTGAAGGAGTGTACATTGTATTGGAGTACGTTATGACAATACTGTGTGAAGGCGGTATTGTGGAGGAGTCTACATAGTGAAGGAGTCTACATTGTATTGGAGTACGCCGCAACACTACTGTGTGAAGTTGGTACTTTCGAGGAGTCTGTATCGTGAAGGAGTCTACATTGTAGTGGTGTACGTTAAAACAATACAGTGCGAAGGCAGTATTGTCGAGGAGTCTGCATCGTGAAGGAGTCTACATTGTAGTGGAGTACGTTACAACAATACTGTGTGAACGCGGTATTGTGGAGGAGTCAGCATAGTGAAGGAGTGTACATTGTATTGGAGTACGTTATGACAATACTGTGTGAAGGCGGTATTGTGGAGGAGTCTGCATCGTGAAGGAGTCTACATTGTAGTGGAGTACGCCGCAACACTACTGTGTGAAGTTGGTATTGTCCGTTAGCCTCTCCCATCTCTAAGCCACCTATCACAGCCAGTAGTCAGCATGATTCATTCGACTGCAAGGAGGAAAGTTCAGAAGGGGGTCGATATGGTGCAGATGGGGCATACCTTGTTGCATGACAGACAGCCCATGCCTGATGGCAAAGCACCAGTGTCCAGAAGACCGGGTTTAGTCTCACGTTTTTAAAAACGTCCCGATGCTAAATTAGACTATCGTTAGGCGTGCTTAATTGCGGAATAATCCAGATAGAATAATATAAAATACAGTCATTTACCCCACCGAAGGGATTTATTTCCAGTGACTGGCCATTGTTGCTCTGGATTTGGGTAGCGCTGGCGATAGTTGGCTTTGTGGAGACGGGACAAATGCAGGAATCATCGGTGTGCTCCTAGTGGAAGTTTACAAAGTTTCTAATAAATGCAGGCTTCGGAGTGGAAATGGTAGGAGTTCACGAAAGGGTGATACGGCCAGTTCACTATTACCTATCGAGTGTGCTGGACCGTATAATTTTGATAAGTCAACTTTATTTACCCACTCGTTTTGTTAAAATGACACTAAATAGTGGTTAATTATTTGCATCGATTACTTTAATATACTGTGAAATATACAGGGCTGTATACATTTTTTTGTAATATTTTAAGTAACTACATTTTTTTAAATTAAATTATTACCAACTCTCTTTCGCGTAGCTGACTCCGCTCATGAACTTGGAACATCTGAAACTACAAAACTTAAAACACATTTGTTTGTCTCTAGCATTAAAACGTATTTGTGTATTAGTTATTATTGCGCTTACGTCTAGAATAGCCGTGTTGAATTATATTGCACATTGTCTTGCAATAGCGAATTCACGTAAACTATTACTAACGCTTATGACACCGAGGATGCGTGTGAGAAACTACCGTATCACCGCCTCTCACAAAAACTACTCCTGCATAATTTGGGGGGTTGGATTGCGTCTTTCAATCAAATAATAAGTGCTTCTCGTCTCGAATTTACTTCCTTTTACCTCAAATGCACTTAGGGACTGCGGTGGTGTAGTGGTAAGGCTACTTGCCTCCCACCAAGGCGAACTGGGTTCAATTCCGGCAGGGTCATTCCCGGATTTTGCACGTGGGAATCATGCCAGACGATTCCGCTTGTCATCGGGTTTTCTCGGGGATCTCCCGTTTCACTCACCCTTGCATTCCGGCGCTGCTCCATACACACCTCACTTCACCCTCTTCGGCTCTCAAGACCTTGATGTTAAGAGCAACCCAAATGTCTCCACTCCACCCTCCCTACCGACCAAAAACACTCAACAGAGAAGCAAAAGTGCAGTATTATTTTTAAAGTAAATAATGCATTTGAGCAACTTAAAATACATAAATCGAATAAATGTAAATCACGGTAAAAAACCGAACACATAAATTACTTAGAGTTAGCCTATATAGATTGCAGATAACTGAATTTACTGACCAAGATAAATTTAATAATTATGGAGTAGAAACATAGAGGGATACAAAAAAAAGAGATTCTTACGCAATTAACTATGAGTTCAAATTTATGTGCGCATTTTCCCATTGAAATAATTATAGGTCTTAAACAGGTGGCTAGGCAATTAACATACATGGTAATCGCATCACAGAAGATTATACAGTCGTATAGAGTAGAAAAAATATGATTAAAACCCTAAAGAAAAATCTTTAAAACAAGTTCACTAACTGAAACCAAGTTAAATAACTGAGATTTTTTTGGAGGCTTTTCCCCTGCAGTTTATAAAATAATATTTATACATATAAATTTATATTACAGGCTTTTGCGCTGACATCCGTGACCTGAGTGGGCTGGCAAAAAGCTAAAATGTGAGCAACAAACAACTACTATAGGTTCGCTTTCCATAGTTACCGTTTCCTAAAAAATGTCCTGTTCAGCTAAGGAATAATTTAATGAAGTTTTGTTCTACCTTCACAGAAATGTCATCCAAAGGAAGTAAATTGTATTTAAACAGTACCTGAAACTGCCTCTGAAAATAATTATGAAGTAGGGGTATTTTACACTGAAGATCCCGTTCACGATCTTTTTCCGGCTGCAGCGATGTCGAAGATTTGATGTTTTACTGGATTCCCGATATTCACGGTACACTCGTGAAATGGTCATGCGCGAACATCCAAATGTTATCGCTACCTCGGAGATGCTGTGTTCCATCTCCCGTGCGCCGACTATAACGCCACGTTCAAATTCACTTAAATCTTGATAACCGGCCATTGTAGCCGCATTAACCGATCTAGCAACTTTGGCAGACGCTTGTTGTCTTATATAGGCACCGCCGACCGCAGCGCTATACTCTGTTTGGTTCCATGCCTCTGTTATTTGCATACGCACGCCTTTACCAGTTTTTTGTCTCTTCAGTGTACAATCCAACTACTAGCACTGCAATATTATTTGTATACTAGAAGTATATAAAAATGAGACCACAGTGCAATAGAAAAGTGGGTGCTATGGAGTCCAAGATATTGATGACAGAATTGTCGTGATATGAGAGGTTTAATCAAAGTGCAATATAAAACAGTTTCACAGGAACACAAATGATAACACAACCTTAACTTACTGCTTGGAATATTTAACAGGACATGCTTCTATGCTGAAATTATTTGAAATCCAAAAATTGTGGTGTCGTCACAAGCGCAGTAAGAAGAGATTTTCAAACCACAAACTTCCCCGAACCAGAGTATAATGATCAGCAGCCTGCACCACATACATACTGTGCATTTGTAAGTTATTAATTACTCTGTTTGTATCACACTTGCGTTTTTGAATGAACCGATTCACCTCCAATTGTCTTCAGTTCAATATTTATGTTCTAGAAATCGAAGGGACGCTTTGGTTTGTCTTTTTTTTTATAACAAAGCATATTATGTTTGTATTGAGAAGGTTGTTCAGGAAAACCTCAAGCAACAGTTCGGTAAGGACAATGTGTTGGAGGACGAACATTTTTAAAATTTGTGACTTGAAGAGGTTAAACTCTACAAGCAGTGCCTCTCATATATGCTACCGTTTTGCCACCGAAGCTAGTCAACTATTAGGTTGTGTTCGTGCCAGCACACTGCGTCGATAAAGGAGAATCTTGATAATTCGTAGTGACTAATGGAACGAAGGTATTTGCATGTGCTCAAGAGAGTGATCGAATAACCTTCACACAAAAATTACGGCCGTACTTTCGGATTGCGAGGTTCTGGGTTAGAAACCTGGATAATCATAGGTTGGAGGCCTTCGTCTTATGATGCATTTTTAGTAAGTTTACTATTAAATTCACTATTCCTCCTATATTAATCTACTATGGCACAAAACGGGTTTTCATGTACAAAATAAATCGAAATAATTGTTAAATACTGTTAAATGTTGCTGATATTCGTAGCTTCCCTTGCCGCATCCTGCTCGCGATAGCGAATAAATATCAGGAGAGCGTTATGGGAAAAGTGGGCGGCAATTCGCAAAGGCACGCTGTAGCATGCCGCCGCGATAAGCCCTGCGACCCGCGCGCTCCTGACTTTTTGCGGATTGAATTTCTGGGGTTATCTACAAAATAATGTTCTGGTCAATGATATAGCCTCTCAGCGTGACTCGGGATGCTAAGAACCTTCCCGATCGGGTCAGCGAGACTTTGTAAGATGCGCCGATCCTCCAAGTTGACAGTTTTGATAGTTTAAGAGTTTGGAGGATTGAGTGACACTAAGCTACAGGTGTGTGTATGCAACGAGCCAGCAGAGCGTCGAGTGGCGGCGAGAGTGGTCAGCGGTAGAGAAGTCTGCGGACTGCGAGTATCGGTGCAGTGAAGAGTAAGAATGGCGGGTGGGACTCTGAACAGTATGCGTCAGTGTAAAACATTTGGAAAGCTGACATACGCATTCTACTCACATTTCCTCAACTGTTTATACCGCGTCAGTGTTTGCTTGCGTGTGCACAGATTAAGCGCCTGCTTAGTTTATTTCGTGCCATTACCATTTGGTTGTTGTTTTATGTATAGTTTGTTTCAACTTGTCAAGTTTATGAAAATTGTGTTTCTGAGGGAAGGCAGCGTGGTGGCGCCAGTTGCAGGAGCGGCTGGGAGTTGAACTACTCCGATATTGTAAACGGCGTTACTACTCTTTATATTGCAGCAAAAGAAGCACTGCGCTTCGTTCTAGTGACAGAACAGACCTCCCAGATGTCTTGCAGGCGTGTTCTACGGTTTTGCCGATTCATCGACGACCACCCTGTGACAGAGACTTTCCTCATCGCGATGTGATTTATAAAAAGCTCAATGCGATCAATTTATGGAAATCCTGCTAAACCATAGATAAGTGGTGAAGAAAGAGGACATTATTCCATTATTTTATAGCAGATAAATTACATCTTAAGAATTTAAACTTGTCCACGATAAAGAATAATAAATACAAGCATCATTAAAACCGAGCACTGATGCTCGGCCACAAACCTTCATAAAAGAGAGTTGTTTTAATAAAACCTTATAAGAATTTTGTTACTATCGTATTTTAAGCAGATGCTTAACCTGAATTGTGGACTTTAGAAGTCACGGAATGTTGGCTATTAAGCTGCTATTGACTGTCGAATCAGTCGAAAGTATTGAGAACCGTTACCTTGGTGTAATGAGATTCGCTTGACTACAACTAACACTGCCGTTTTATCAGCATGTTTGCATTGTTCTTCAGTTTAACTGATGTCGAATTATTTCAGGAATTATGTCAAAATGACAACCACCAAAAGCAATGAAGGGAAATGATAATAATTACTAATTTAGTATAGGTACATATAGAAATCATTACATGGAAGGACATGGAAATATTGACTAGTCTCGGACTTGAAGTATTATTTCCTCCCTACTTGTTCGCACAATGATCTTGTCCGAGGTTTCCACGACGGGACCCGACAGCAACAGTGACTCGTAATGGAAAAAGAGCTCGCCGATGCGGCAAATACACGCTCGTCGGGACCAAACAGTGTTCCTTTCCTGCCGGTTGTTAGAAAGTATTGGGAAGGAGGAAGATGGGGCCAGAGGCAATATCAGCGTTGATAAAATAATTAGCGGAGCGTGATGAACATGGAGCAGGCGGGTTGAAGCCCACAAAGGAGGGAGACTTTGGGCCGCCGCTTCACGGGCCAGTGGAGCCGCACGGCCGATCCGACGGGTGTACGTTTCGCACGACATACCGGCTGTCGTGTCCGGCTCCGCTGCGCCGGATAATACCGTATGTGGCGTGCTGGTGGACGAGGAAGGATTGAGGCTGTGAGGCTGTATACAGCCGCCACGCATGCCTGGTACACGGCAGTGCAGTTGAACTCATTTCACCGAAAAATAAAAATGCACATCTGTACTACCGCTCAATAAGTTCAGCCTCAGGCGTAATACGTATCTCTGGCTCAGGGAGACGATAACCAACCTCGCAAGAGGACGCATTGAGCCAAGAAAACCCTCGTTTGAAAATACCATGACTTGCAAGACTAAAAGCATATATAGGATTGGAGTTTGGAACATTACATCACGTAACACCAGTTGTTCAGAAATGTTGTAAGAATTTGGTAGATGTATAATGTTAACTGTAAATAAAAAAATAAAATGAACAATTTGGTAAAATTTATACACGTTAATGTATGGCAACGTTATGAAAAAATACAGGGAATGAAAGGCGTAAGAATAATGCTGAACAATTAACACAAAAACAAGATAATCAGCACAGCTATATACTTAAATGAATCACATTGGGGAAGTTGGCTACAAACATGACTAATAAATATGATACCTGTTGACAGACGTGATAATATAAAACTGTTTTATAAAAAACAAATGGTGATCTCCAATAGGGAATGAAAATCCATTTTAGTTTATATACTTAAAAACCGACACATAAACTCAAACAAAAAAATTTATATCAGACATTTACAACAAGCAGATATTTAAAGTAACCAATATTTCTTATTAAATTTCAGAACAACCCTGAAACGCAAAGTTGCTGTAAAACAATTATATTTGCAAATAAAAGTACTGCTTTATTTAATGTTAACATTATTAAAGATCTGCAAATGAGCATCTAAAGAATATAATTATAGTTTTTGATATAGATTATGTATATTCAAACTGATACAAACATGGACCTCCAAACTGAAGAACTTATTATAGGACCCTCCAAACAGACAAATATTTGTAATACATATGTGCTCCGATTATAAACCGTTAAATATTAATAATTTTTTTCCCTGAATTTTTGGATATGATTTACACAACACTATGAATTTCATAATTGTGGCAGACTTAATTGTCTCAGAGAAATGATGCTTTTTCAAATGTTTGGTGATTAGTGTAGTCACTTTACCAAATACCATTCATGTTATTTCCAGGACAGCGACGTGAAAAAAAAAACTGTTTTACAGAAATTATCTTGATCAGATATTTGTCAGAAAATTGCAATCGTTTAAAAATAATAATATACCACATAACTGATGACTAAAAACTACTTTATTTTATGTCTAATGAGAAGTACTCTTTATAATTGGTCACGAGCGGACTTCGATGTCGAAAAGTGAAAACATACAAAAGTTACAATAATTACGAACTGACTTTAGAGCAATGATAGCTAAATACGTGGAAAGTGTTTGGATCTTACAAATAATGACAGTTGATCTTGAAATTTAACAAAAATGATTGAAAAACATAGGTCATTATTACTTTAATACAGTTCACTTGTGTTAAAAAACCGGATAATGAAGGGGAAAAACAAAATACAAGTAAAGGGCTTAGTGTCTAAAATGACTTTCCTATGTCACTGTACACACAACCTGCACATCGGTACAAAATTATTTCGTAATGATTGTAAAGCACTAACATTTAAGGTGATAGTATTTAAAGCTTCTGAGAGCTAGTTACTTAGTTTCCTTGTATTTTGACATTCATTAGCATAAACTATTTCTTTCTAACACCCCCTTAAAGAAATAATTAATTTGGTTCAAATATGGTGAACATGGGGACCACGATAGTAATCTTCCACTACCAGTATATTTATTAGGAAATGTAGCATTTAAATACTGCCTCACTTCACTGCGTAATGGCATGGCGCATCATCATGTTTCCATGCACCTTAATGTTCACATCTTCCAACAGTGGCAGAAGATTGTTCTGGAGAGAATGGTTAGACGAGTCACCGTTTTGTCTCTCCGGTAGTTAAATTGTCCCAATAAATTGACGGTCTATTATCCCCGCCCACAAGTTAACGCCAAACTTATACTATAAATGAGATTATCTAATCTCATGAGAATTTTCAATACACCGTAAGTGATAGCTGTGAATATAACATATACCACCTCTTTGCAAACGTTTCTCATCTGTCCACAAAATATAATCAAAACAGTTGGGGTCGTCCTGTGACCGCCGCAGTATTTCTCGGCAAAACTCCACCTTTCTTGGAATCGGCTGGGAGTAGAGACTGCATCTTCTGCATGTGGTACGGGTGCGGTAGCGACTGGCTCGCAACATACGGTGTACACTAGTTATCGGGATACTAGCACGGTTGCTTATATTCCTAATACTAGTAAAAGGTTCACGGTACACCTTGTCGTTAATGCCTTTTGAGTAGAAGCCTCGCTGACCCCCTTCGCGAGCGCCTACGAGTTGACACGTGTCACGAGGCAGGTGAACAGCCAGAACGGATCGCAGTTACACGTGTCAAGGTTGTGCCGAGTAAGAGCTGGCATATCGCCAGAGCACACGGATAGTGCTACGTACATACGTAAGAAAGCGGGAGAAATCGCAGAGCCAAGCAAGAGCACCTCGAGCAAGCCCGTGAGATACGTTGAGCGCCGAGGTATCAGAAAATAATCATGGGTATTTCGCCGGAAATCAGAAATATGCACTGTGGAGAAATAGCTGACAGAGTAAGCTAGGGGCAAGATGCCACCTTTTNGGGAACTTTTTGTCAAAGGCATTGTTCTGTTTTCGTCCCACCACCCCCTCCCCCAACAAGGCAACATGTGCCGAGACTTAGGGAGGGAAACTGGAGAGCATATAAGCGAATTTACGCGAGAATTGGGATTACAGTTCATTATTACCGCGCCAAGGGAAGAGTTGCGGCAAGGAATCGCGAGAAGCCGTAAGCACGAGTCCGGACAGCAGTCCAGTGAGACGACACCAAATGCGGGCCTTTTTCCAAGGCCGACCCCTTCGCCGGAGCTCATCCCCAGATGACAGCATACCAGCACCCACTGCAGAGTTAAGTATAAAGTCACCACCCAGAGAAGCTTCCCTCCATCACGAAGTCGCACCAATTAATACGAATAGCCAAATTATAATACCACACCTAGGAAGTGTTGCTGAATGTTGTTTTTTGTTCAAACTCCACAAAATATAATTATCCAGTTAAGTGAAACATCAAAAGACTACCTTATTGAAAAACCTTTAACCTTCTAGGCATCTTATAGTCTATGCTGGGAGGAATTAACTCCGCTATATAAACCACCTATTTTCCACAGGTGGGGAATAGCGTCAACCTCTTCCAGAACTTGGTTGACGTGGTCCGGGTCAGTCCTTCATGTCTCTAACCAGGCATATGGCCTTCCAGGAACGTGTTATGTGTGTTATATATACCCGGTTATCAAGATACCAAGAGGTTACGGGCCTCCTCTTCTCCGTGGATGTTCTTCGTAAAGCGCCGCAGCACAATGCTCATTGACTTGAGCGACACCGTAAAAATAGTGCATCTTAGCATAATGGCGAGTTGAATAAGGCATGCATGGTGTCGTTTTGACGGAATGTCATTTATTCAAATCGATTGTCAAAAAAAAGTCCATTAATTTACGCAGAGTCGTCCTGCCAGTAGTAGTAAACTTTTAAAATTCAATTTTAGTTCAAAAATCTAATACACAAAATCTGAAGTCTCAGTGTGATAATGGGAGCAGGTAGTGGAGACTGGGGTTAGTTGCAACAGTTTTTATATTTTAAGATACTGAATATTTGTATTTAATTTTCAGGCAACGAAGTACACATGGTTATTATCTCACATCATTAGGCTACAGCGTATAAAAATAGAGTACGTGTAAGAAATGAAAGAACTTAAGATCATTGCAAATGTGGCAATTCGCCCCAAGGCTGAGGTAAGTTGCAATACAACGTGCGGCAAGTTGCAAAACCTACTCCAAAGAATCGGACTCATATTTTACACAATTTAAACAAACATACAAATATTTTTTACCAGCACATAACCAGTGAGCCCAATGTTTGCACATAGTGAATTGCACCCATTATTCACCAAGCTTGTATTTGAACAAACACACTAAGTGATTAGTATCTTCTTTCTCGCCAGAGCTGCTTTCGTGGAATTATATCTTCCTATGTACATTTTTCTTTTTGATGACTTGTCCTTAGGGTTTTCCTTTTTCCTAGGACAAATTTATCTTGCTTGTTTTATTTGCATCTCCTTTTTTTTTCACTTATTTCGCTTCTTCTCATACGTGGAACGCTTTTATTCTTCAATAGCCTTCTTTTCCGGAGTGTCGGTGAGGATGGCAGTTTTTCTTATTTTCAGTCGTCTGCGAGGGGTTTTCATTTCTCTGCTGATATACAATCTCAATAATTTCTTGCCCATTACGGACATGAGCATTTAGAAGATGTTCATCAATTGCATCAACATTCTTTCCAAAATTTGCTTCACAATCGGAAATTTTTTCATCATTTTGTAATAATTTAGGATCACCACATGGTAGCGTTCTATCTGCTACGAATGCTGAAGCAAGGTCATCATCTGAAAAGTGTGGACGTTAAGTGGTGAAATTACTGTTTTCTGAAATCCAGCAATAATGTTAGCTGGCATCATTGAATGCAGAAAAGCTTCTTTCACAATTGCTGGCAGGTGGAATATTGTGATTGTTCATCCTGGGTTAGTTTTGAACCAAGTGTTAATACTTGTTCCACATCGTTTCTTAAACGGGCCATAGACTGACACATCCAAGGGTTGGTAGTGATGCGGAAAATGAGGCGGGAATGATAAGAGAATTACACCACTTGCTTTGCACATGTCGAAAACAGGGCAGCTGATGTGAGAAGAATGGTTGTCCAAGAGTAGGAAAACAGGTTTGGTAAGAGATGGCTTAGTTTGTTCAATGAAATGCTTTATGAATGCCAAGAAGGTGTAACGTTCGGCCTGCAGTTACAGCCGATGTTACGTTAAGGTGCCACGGCTAGATCAAAAGTAGTACACGAGACTCTTTAAAATGGACACCAATTAATTAAGAACTAAGTTCAAGTTCCAGAGTATTAATTTTATACATTTATTATTCTTGAAGTGACACATTTCACAGCCGAAGTTCAGAATATGCAGAGTATGAAACGTGCATAGATAAATAGATATGGGCAGAACAGAGCCACAGTCGTTTACTTATTAATTCTTGTTATAAAAACTGGCCCGAAGAAACTTACATGCAGCTACCTCCCACACCGGCTGAGAAATAAAATAGCAAAGTCTAGTTGCCGATGTGGGGGTTCTCGTCACGTCCGACACGGCCTAGGCAAGCATTGTAAGACGACTGCTCTGAAGGGCGACAGCCTTCCAACGGACCTCGCCTCCGACCTGCCCACAAAGGCGACTGACCTGAAATGTTGCTTGACCTGAAGTGACTTGAAGGGCAACAGGCACACGCGTGTTTGTGCTGCCTATCACCGCCCCCCCCCCTTCCTATTCCTTAGATAAGGGCCTGGCCACACACACTCTCAACACGTTTTCGAAATCGAAACTGCATCGTTGGAACTAAGACTGCGCCGTCAACATGCAGATAAACGAACTTCTCATGCAACAAAACTTGTTGATGCATTCTGAAAAAAGCTAAATAATGCTGATGCTTAACAAAAACTGAAAACTACGACGTTTGAAACGAAACGACTCGAGATAACCGTAAAACGGCAAACGCCTGCCGGATAAACTTACTACCACGATAAATGAACCACCACTGCTTTAAACTACAAACCCGATAAAAATATTACGAAGCTTAGCAAAGCTTAAGAAAAACGAACAAATATTAAACACGTGTATTAAGAAAACTGCATCATTACAAAGGTTTCCTTAGTTTGCCAGCCAGATTTGGTTGCAGGAATTTGCAGTCTACAGGCACATCTCGTATGAAATGATCCCTGAACTTTTTCTGAGGAAATATAAACATGGGTGGTAAGGCATTTCCAATTGCGCTTATCGCAGTGGTTACTGTCATCATTTCACCTCTTTCTGCTGAAGTTACAGATCCTACTTGTCTCATCCCTTTTACGGCCACTAGTTTACTAGGCTTCATAATAGTAGACACCCCTGTCTCATCCACGTTGATTATACATGAAGGTGGGATTTTATCGCGGCTGAGCACATCTGAAAGTTTTTCATAAAATTGGGACATATTTGTCTTATTAAATGAAGTGCACATTACTAAGCTCGTAGGCTCAGTTTGTCTTATGGGAAGTTCTGGGTTGTGCTTCATGAAATCAGTAAACCAATCTAGACCAGCACACTTGGAAATATTCCCACGAATTGGGAACATTTACACCAATTGATACACCACATTCACAGGAAAGCTTACGCACCTCTTTTGGCGTTAGGCCAAGTATAATTTGAGAACTTAGCTTGAGTTATTCACACAAATAGGTTTCTTGTTCTGCCGTAAAACACGACGAGGTTGCTGCTAACCCGTGCTAACAGGGTTGAATGTTTACTGTTCTCTAATTTAGCATTAATTACTTTTCTGAAGTTTCATATTTTATCGTGACAGTGTAGAGAAATGTATATCAAATTCTCCATGACGAGTTTGGATGCTGTCTCCATTATATCTGGCTGAGTCTTCTCTCTTTCTGTTTTCATTTTGTACGTCCGCATTTTCGCTGAAAAAGAAGGAAATTATATAGATAATTTGTTGGTATTCACCACTTCCTTTACAATGTAATATTACTAGTCTAAGAAACATTATCAGACCTATTTTTAAAAGGAAATGATTATTGTGTTGTTTACATAAAAAAGTAGTATGAGTAATATTACACACATTAAGTAATAAGTTAAGAGATACATATCTTTAAAATGCAAAAAAAAAAAAATGAGTAGTCACATGGAGCAAGCTGCAACAGAGTCGGGGCAACTTGCAACAGACCGTTGCAACTTGCCCCAATACAGCACTTACAGAATTTAACAAAAGTTTTATATTCCTACTTTTATAAAAACCTAATCGCTATACAACACAATTTTCACTATTCGTTACAATAAAGGTTATATTACATACCTCAAACCACTAAAAACTACAATAACTTTAGTTGAACACAGCCCAAATTACTTTTATGTACGAAAAGGGGTTATTTCTCTCTGCACTCTGAACCAGTCTGTTGACGTGCCCGGGGGTTTGGCACAATATAGCTGCCACCTAGTACCACCAGCCTGCCAATAGGTACCACTATCGCATCGAAGAGTGCGTGGTTATGGGCAGTGTTGCAACCTACCACTGTTGCAACTAGCCCCGGTCTTCCCTAATAAGAGACGGTAGCAACAGTAGGCTAAGTGTGGACGAAATTATTCTGATGTTTTAAACGTAAGATGGAATGAGGTCGTTGTCACTTATTCATAAATGGGTAACTGTTTTAATGGTATCTGCGTTTTTTATCAATAAGAATAAAAACATATAATTAGTATGTATACTTCAAATTTATCATCTTCTTCAGTTTGGATATCTATGACTGAAACCTCCTGTGTATATAGTATGACTTGGTTCACCACAAAACAAGGGGAGCCACAGTGTTGCATTTAAAGGCAACTTACTACCCGACCACCGCTGCCCCAGACATCAAGTTGTCTATCCGCTACACCACCATGGCACCCTGTAGCCTGGGGCTATAGAATTAGCTCCCCCAGTTACAGCCGTTGACGCCAAACATACATTAAGTCGTGGCGTCGACGTAGGGAGACGCTTGAGGCTATGTGGTACAAAAACATGGCCGACATGGAATGTTCGAGGATTGCCGCAGCCTCGGGCAGTGAATTGTCTATTCACTGCACCACTGCGACTCCCCATCGCTATGGAATGCAAGAGTATGCAGTTTTGCATGTCGTCGATCCACTGCATCACCGCGGCCCCCAGACATCGAGTTGTCTATCCAGTACGCCACCGTGGCACCCTGTAGCCTGGCGCTATGTCATTATCTCCCCCAGCCACAGCCGTTGATGCCAAACATACATGGCCTGGGGTGATGTGAGCGCGCAGCCTGAGGCGATGTTATGCGGATGTTGCTTTGTTGTGGGGAGCTTGCCTGAGGCGATGTTATGCGGATGTTGCTTTGTTGTGGGGAGCTTGCCTGAGGCTATGTAATGGAGATGTGGAGTCGTCGTAGGGAGCTTGCCTGAGGCTATGTTGCGCAACAAAATGCCTGCCATGGAACAANCCACTGCATCACCGCGGCCCCCAGACATCGAGTTGTCTATCCAGTACGCCACCGTGGCACCCTGTAGCCTGGCGCTATGTCATTATCTCCCCCAGCCACAGCCGTTGATGCCAAACATACATGGCCTGGGGTGATGTGAGCGCGCAGCCTGAGGCGATGTTATGCGGATGTTGCTTTGTTGTGGGGAGCTTGCCTGAGGCTATGTAATGGAGATGTGGAGTCGTCGTAGGGAGCTTGCCTGAGGCTATGTTGCGCAACAAAATGCCTGCCATGGAACAAAAGAGAATAAAAATTAAAACTTGATAAAAAAAATTTTTTAACTTTTGAAAACATTTTAAACATTAAAAAAAAAATTATTGAAACAAATTTTTGAAAAATTACATTTTGAAAAATTTTGAAAACAAAATGGCCGCCGCCAAGGAGGAATTCAAGAGCAGGTGGTTTTCGTATTGGCTTACAAAATGGCTACCATAGAAGTGGAATGCAAGAGCATGATGTTTTCTGTTTTCTTTCCAAGATACTGGCTCCCTGCTCTCCCCTCCGACTCCGTTGGCGCCGAATTCCCCTTTTCTAACTACTCTTGGAAATGAACAAATGCTGTCGATTTACAAAATATTACTTTGTGAATAAAAAAAAATCTCTAATTATTCAAGAATTTGTCAGTTCCAGTCACAAAAATATTTACAGTGCGTGGTCCACGAATTTGGCTCTCTGGATTACAGTTATGGATGAAAGAGTGACATGTTTACCCCCTTGTGGCACATCCGCGCAAGCAAACTGTATTAAATGGAAATGGGATAAATGTTGGGTTATGACGATACTGTGTGGTAACCTTCGTTGTATTCGCTTGATTTGTTCATGGTGATCTCTTTTCTTTGCAAATGATTGTATATAGGGTACCGATTCTTCCAGAAGAGGTGCCGAAGAGCACAGTTGAAAACAAATTCAGAGATGTCTAACCAACAACTGTTAACAAATTAGATGTTTTAACCACAGAGTGAAATTTCCTGTCTTTCACACCGCAGTATAAGACCGGTCACTGAATATCAGATGATGAGCTGTAACCCACTACTGGGAACCAATGTCTGAGGTTTGTGGTATTCACTGACATTCAGGGAAAACTGCCATTACCTAAGGGAATTTCGGGTACTGAAATAATTCTGCTTAATTCCAATGTTCACTAATTTGCAACCACTTTGACTGCAGATAAGGTTTAATGTTTGTAAGGTGCGAGTTTCCGGGTTATCTTAGTTGTACTACGTCACGGCGTACCGTCGATTATGCACATAAGACCCCGCGGTTACCCGTAGACGTGGCGCAGTAGTAACATGATATCTTAATTTGATCCTTTGCCCAGCCAACCTTTCTTCTGTTTTATAAATTATTATTATTCAAAATCACTCCAGGCAAATGCCAAATCTGTACATATAAATCAAAAGAGCACAACTCTCTTCTGCACTGACGACCTTACGACACCTTGAATCATCATCCTTGTCAACATCATAGATCACACTTAGAATATTACGTTGCACTTCACTGCATGTTGGACGTTATCCCTAAGAAAACTCACTCTAGTCGGTGCACTCCTAAAGGTTTTGTGCAGGGTGCATATTTTGTAAGTGTATGTCTGTTCTCAGCGTAAGTTAAACAATGAATGAGAATAACACCACTATTGCATGTAGCATGCAACTGATAAAATAATTCCATATGTAACATCCACGATAAGATAGCATCAGCATTCTTAGTTGAAAGTAAACCAGAGATAAGATAAGCGTTGTCCCAAGGTCATGGTCTTAGGAATTTCGCGCAGGAATTTCTCCCAAGGCTAAAAAATCTTTGAACGCAACAGCACACAGTAATACTAGTGTGTTAACGCTGTTTCTGGTGTTTCTGCCTACCAAAGATAATAAATTCTGTAAAATGGCTTGAATGGTTTATTACTATTTCCCGAGCCTGGTTGGGTATGAATATACAGCAGCTCCAGTGTCACAAAAACCAAAGTGTTGTTAGGGTTCCAATAATTCGAAAATACTGCAGCGCGGTTTATAAATCAACCATTCCTAGTAAATACACGATTTTCTCGAAGCATGTTGCGTAACTGTTTCAGTTTGGTAGGAAGCTCGTTAAGTTTTTTTAGTTTTGATATTAAAATGGTTAACTTTTTAAACCAGTTGCAAGCTTGCCAAGACGTCTGGATTTTTACCTACTTTAATTCAAGTGTAGGACAGCAATACGGTAGAATTTGGTACGGAAATGAAACCTAACTTCACCTTTATCTCATAGCTGTTGAATGAACTACGCGGGGCGAAGTTTTCTCAGTGATGTCCAGGAGAAAAATCTCATTACGGTGATTTGACAGAGAATTTTCAATCCAACACATTGTAGATATATATATATATAATATTTAATTTCCACTGTACGGATATTTTTTGTGTTTAACACTTTAAACAAGGGATTAAATAATTTTTGTTTGTAGAACAATACTGTTACTTATTTATAGAGTTGCTTAATAACTAACAATATTACATTTGAATGGAGAAATATCAATTCAATATGTGTTTTAAAATATATATGGTTATCTAATATAAACGGTAACTAGGCGGGTCAGACAATTTTGTAACTATTCTCGAGAGCTACAACTGGAATGAAGTGTTAAAGTTTCACTCAACGTTTTATCGTTACTTTATATTTCAGATTTATCAAAACATTTACAATAATTTTTACCGAATGCTTACACATTTAAGGAATACACCCGTGATTAAGTAGGTGTAATTTGGTTGAATTTCACTAATGCCTGTTAAACTAGAATCAACTAAAAAAAGGAACGCACAAGTGTACAGCTGTTCGAGGTAAACTGCATTTTAGGAAAAAATACATTAATTTTTCTTCCTAGCATTTGTAAAAATTAATGATCTCCAATTCATCCTGAACGTTTTTTTAATAGTAAATATTATTATATGAATTATTTTCCAAATTCTGCGATATATCAATTTAACATGGCAAGGAAAAGCACACATTATTTTTTTATCCTTGAATTTTTCCACAACAAGGATCTTCTTCGTCACCTTCTTCGTTAATGTATTTAAAACCCGGTTATCGATATTCAATTTTTCGTCCAAGCATTTACCATCTTCGCGTAAATGAGTCGAATTTAATTCAGGTCACGTCAGCAGCGACGTCTTTTTGTATGTGCCACGGGAGGGTGTTCGTATTTCAGAGACAGGAACGACACAGATTAAATGTCAAAGCCAACAAATGATAAGGTGGTTGAAGAGGAAGAAAGAAAAGAGGAATAGTGGACGCGAGGCACGCTTGCTGGCCTCTATCGAAGTTACCGCACGTCGACGGAGGACATGTATTCAAAACACGAGACGTCGTTCCTTCGACGGGCTCCTTAAACATCTGTGCTACCCGTACATATTTTTTATTTTATTTCTCTCACCGCATTCAGCCATTGATATCTCTCGCGTTTATAGCGACCATCAGATTTAATTATGGGATTGTAGTGTGGTCGGTGTAT
>NQII01000554.1:588550-689679 GCA_002778355.1 Clitarchus hookeri | reverse complement strand
CACATCGCAGTCTCCCAGATCTCGCGCCACTCCGCCGCCCGCCATATTAATAACTCATCAATTACCCCTCCTTCTCCTCCCTACTTCAAGCACAGTCTCGCCGTTTCTCTCCGAGTCTCTCCTCCCCTGGGAGGCGGTGGTCTAGTGACCAGACCACTCGCCTCCCACTTAGACGAACAGAGTTTGATTCCTGGCAGGGTCGCTCATAGATTTTCTCACGTGGAAATAGTGTCTGACGATGAGGCTGGCTGGCGGGTTTTCACAGGTATCACCTGTTTACCCCTTTGCAACCCGGCACTGCTCCATATTCACCTCACTTTACCCTCATCGGCTCTAAGTACCCCGATGTTGAGTCGCATAAACCTCTCCAATCTACCTCTCCCCCCCCTCCAACATTGGTGTACGGAAAGAGGATGATGTGGAGGGCGATCAGGGAAGTTTCTTCCCCCTACAATGCCCATTTTTGGATAGTTAATTAGAACATGATATCGTCAGACTGGAAAGTAACTTATGTGCCTATATGAACACATTTGAAGAATATCTGTTAGGTGTTTATATATTTTATGATTAGAATGCTTTGCCAACTAAATAAAATGTTTAAATTTGTCACATGTATTTATATACCTACTATTCCTGTTTTCACGCTGTACTTTAAAAACTAAATTAGTGTCCAGCGAAAAATATATGTGATTTTGTAATCAACTAATCTTTATTTCTGCTAAATTTTAACTTCGAAATTCAAAACATTTCCGGGCGGATTAGCCCTTGGACCTCCGTCTTATACGTGGCATTAAGCAAGTCTCTAATTTTGAAAGCAATCTAAAATTAATTTTGATGACAGCTAAGCTTACGTTTTTTTCGCTTTTAAATTGTCATACATTTATTTCCAATACAAGACTTTTTTTATGAAAGCTGAATTCCAAACATATTTGTACTTTTATTGTTTACTCCGGTAAACACAATTAGAGGGCATAAATAATAACTGTTAAATAATGTAAGTACGCAAGGGCCAAACACAAACCTTTACGCACAAATAAACCGAATTTCTTCCTTTACCGCCATCTTAAAGCGACTTGTTTCGAACATTAGTGTACCTTGAGGTGGAAATTTTCCATATACCAAACTCTCTCCCATAAGGAATATCGTTTTATTCTCAACAACCTTACCGCAACTCCTTTGGACGCACACCAGCATTTTCCACCGGATCTTGCTGAGCTTCCACGTACAATACACAGCACGCGTCGCTTCTCATTGGGAGATCATCTATCTCGGAAGTCCACGAATAAAGACACACGCCTCCTGCCCCTTTTCACATCCCACACACGAATAGCTGTGCCATCTGCCCCAGACGGTATAGGCTGTTCACGGCTTATTGACCACTTTTGACATGAACCTTTGAAATTGTCACTTCCTCTAACTGCATATATTTTAACGTCACGCTGGCTGTCTTGCGGTCAGTTAGGGAACTTTTCTCCGTGTAGTTACCTTGAATTAAATGTGTTAATTAAACATTTCTGAATACGGAAATTATTTATTTTGCTTTCCGTTCTTTTTTAATGCACGTAAGTGTATAATTTAGCTAATTGACTTAGTATTTACTTCAGAAATACTTTCACAGTTTCACTTGGTCGCCGCACGAATAAAGTGGCGAGGCCCATGGCAACGTTCATTTTACATGTGGTGGAATAATACACAATGTGCACATATGGTATATTCACGGTTACTTACAACTTTTTTGAAGCCCTTATAAAGTTCCACTTTCAAAATATTCGTTCACCTCTTGCAAACAAAGCTTAACCGAGTTTAGAAAATTACACCAATGGTACAACGCATCACATTCGTGCGCAGTCAGTTTACAAATAATTGGCATAAGAACTATTTCTTATTAGGCATTGCCAACCCACCTATTTTCTCTCTGATATATTTTATAATAAAGATAAATGAGACATTACAATTAATGTATAAAATATAATGAAAAGTCCAATTTAACCAACATTAAGGTACTTTTATGTTATCGTTATTATGAAACGCTTGTTATATATAACGTATTTAGGAAACAAAACACATCATACATGGGATTTTGTTTCATAGGTTTGATTAAAAAAGTGTGGATAATCCGCGAATGTACTATAAATAGATGTTAAGTAGGACTTTGAGAAGTGCTCAGTTTAGCGTTGACAAGCTACATAGACTAATGTGATTCCCGTGTCGCCCTCTTGTAGTGGTTCCACGCCGACGGTAGCGGGTGGTGTGTCGTGGTTTCGGGAGGGGAGGCCAACACACGCAGCTGATTAATTGATTGGTTTGCATCGGCCATCCATCACGACTGAGTAATGAGAGGAAGCGAAGCTAGGGTAGGACGGAGGGGGGGATGGCCTGAGGGAGGGGCGGTGGGGAACATGCACCTCATGCACACCACGTGAGTGTTCGAGTAAAGTTATCCCTCCACCGCTGTGGTAACTAATTACACACTTAACGTTACATTTTTATTACAACGCAAAAAAGTACTTGCAAATAACTTTTTTCTAAACAAAATTTTTTCTGTTATTGTCGAACACGTGAAATAATTATGACGACAACTCCAATGTATCTCGGAATTTTGCTATTGTGGTCTTATATAGCTTGCATAGAAAATCCTCGAAAGTAAGTAACAATTAATTTCAACGCAAATAATTTTTTTTTAAGCGAGAGTGTAAGTTCACCCGAGTTTACGTATTTCAGTACAAAAATCAACACACTTGTTGACACACAACCAGTTTTTATGATGAATACGTCAGTGGACAGTTAAGTTGCAGAATTAAAAATGGTTTCATTATGTATGAAATGCATTATGACCCTAGAGCCCATACTGCATGATGAGTTTTAAAAACAAAAGTAGCTGCAAGGTATGTCAGCTGAAGTAGTTATTGTAATTAGGTCTCTCGTTTTCATATAGCTTGAAAGATGCAATTTTGAAATTAAGGTCATGGTTATAAAAAAAAAAGTCTAGCAACTAGTCTGCATTATTAAAAATGTCAGATCTCTTCCTGGGACGCTAATAGTTTATTAATATTTGCGAAGAGTGAGGTAGCACTTGACCTGGTCATAAAAATCATTTTTTCATACTACACCAAACCAATGAGCACTATGAGTTGTAATAGGGAATTGCCTTGCTAGAATTTTTATTTCTATACAATACACTGAGGCTGACTTAACATTTCTTTAAATAATGTGAATCAGAGTGGATTGTAAGACACCTCGGGTTCAATCTTAGCGTTTTTTTAAAATAGTAGTATTAGAGCCACGTGAATAAACTATTTTCTTTCAATTTCGAAATTTAAAATGTATCTTTTCTGTAAAAGCAGATAAGCATATTGTACCCTTGCGACAGGTCTCTTTCATCACAACCCCACCCCTACCTTTGAATAATACGAGTAAGCTCCCTTATCGAGTTCGATACACGGTGGCCTATGGTGCTTAGTGACCTGGTCTCGAATCTTGAGCGCGTATGTCATTTTCGGGAAGAAATTAATGTAAGTTTGACATATCAGAATCATTATTTTGCAAATCCCCAGCTTGTTTAAGGTCGCTTCTTGTTTTAAACGTTATCGTAAAAGGTCTTCACGCATGTGCAGGTAGCCGGTAATAACCGCGGGAGCGGAGTGTAAGGTGTAAGTGAGATATTTGGTCGTGACCAGTGTTTCCAGACGTACCAGAATTCTCCTTTTTTGACGTGACAACGTCTTATAATTCGATAGAGCCGGCTGCACGCACGAAAAAACATGACTCATGCGGCGTTACCTCGCTCTGAGGCGTTCCATGTAAGGCTTGAAGTTTCAGAAGAAACAACAGGAACCACAGCCAAAGTTAAATGTCGACCTCACGTGCAAAGCAAGCCAAATACTTTGTCTACAAACTGGGTACCAGTTTATAAGAAAATAGTAAACATTACACTAACAAAAACTATAAAATGCAAACGAAAACAGTTTCCTTGCGTTCCTGCTTGTGCCATCACTATTCACAAGTCACAAGGTGGGACGTTTGCTGTCATTGTTTATAAATACTCATCCAAGCAACCGCAACAGTTGGTGTACGTGGCGCTGAGTCGGGTAACAAGTTTAGAAGGCTTGCATATTATCACCGAAAAAGATGCTCCATTTCGGTTTAAACACGGACGGGAGGGAAACGATTCACAGACAACAAGAGATATCCGTAACGAATACATTCGACTTCGTGGACACACACTTCGAACAATTACTGATAATGCAGTAAAATTCTGTAATGACTCAAACAATGCTACCATTCCATCAGTATTTTCTTAAGACGTTGTCACGTTCAACTATCGTCAGTAAACCGACTTTACAGACAACCAATGGTTTTTTTTTACCAGATTTTCTCTCTTTGTACCAGATACCAGACTTTTATAATTCTGGTATGCATATACAGTATTTTTACTGGTCAGAAAAGTTTTCTAAAATTAACTAATGCAGCGAAAATATCGGTTAATTTATATTATATTGTAAACCAAAATAAAAATATTGTATTTTAAAACTGCTTGGGAGTATTTTAAGTTGTATTGTACTTGTAGTTTGTAGAAATACCTCTTTATAATGACTTTAAATAGTGATTATTGTAATTGGTAGATTCTGACTAAGTACGTTCAAAGCTAATAAAAATTTTCATTTCGTAAAAGGAGTACCAGTAGGTAATCTCTGTGCATCCTGAAAAAAATATATAAATACATATATAATCAAACAAGTAGCAATCCAAAATACCAAATTATTTTTGACAGTTTTTTTTAAATCATACTCATTTTATTTGGGACCGTAAATTACAGTAATTCAATTACAACTGGGAACTTAGTTTTATTTGAGTACCAGAATATTATGAAGAAAACCAGAATTGTATGGTGCATGCAAGCAGAATTGTCTGTTCTCCATCTAGCAACAGAGGGCGTGACCCGGCCCAGTTGCTCGAGAGAAGCTGGACTGGGCGCGTCCAGACGCCGGGCTCTCCACGCGCGTGCCTGTGTTTGGAAGAGCAGACCGTTTGTGGTGCGTCGCTGATCGCCGCCATCAGTTAGCGGCGCCGCTGGCTTGCCGGGGCGCGACAAATGGCGGTCCTCACTCACCGACAACGGCCCTTATTTGTTGGCGTGTGTTATCCGTCTCTTCCTCGAGAGTGCTTGTGCAACGGCGGAGGGATCTGTTCAGCAGCCGTGGGCAGCGCCCTGTACCTCACCGCACTTCTCATTCCACTAATGGTATGGCTTATGGCGTATGGGAAACTGACCGTGTCACTCGTCCTTCACGCAACGCGGGCGTGTTTAGTGAAATTGCATTAGAAAATAAGATTTTTTAAATATCATTAACACTTTCCAGATGTCAGCGTGGAGATTTCAACATTTCCACAAACTGTATACAACTCGCTAACAATCTCACGTGAGGTACCAAATAAATGTTCGAACAATGTTAATTATAAAATTCACAAGACCACCCACAGAGAAGAAACGCGCCGGGCGATCCCGCTGGTCGGGGATATCCCATTTACCCCGCCCTTGCATTCAAGCGCTGCTCCGTTCTCACCTCATTTCACCCTCATCGGCTCGCAAGACCTCGTTGTTAAAAGCCACCCAAATATCTCAACAACAACTCTGAACTAACAAACAACTTCAGAGCTGAATTCGAGATTTGATTAGACTTCCATTGTCTAGAGTGACTATATAAAAGGAATAAAAAAGCTTAGAACTGGTCAAACTAGGTAATGAAATTTAAATCAAATTTCGAATTCTGTGCTACCACACCATTGTTTTTAACTTTGAAAACAACAAAGAACTTTCAAGTTTCACCAGCTGCGAATTGCTGGATAGGCCTATCCTGTATATGACTTGTTTGACTCGGTGAATGTCGCATCGCGCTCACGTGGCGAGGAGTACGAACTGCTAATATCTCACAGACACTCCTCGGATTCATTTTGTTTAGATGTAAATGAGTTGGGGATTACTATAAGCATAATAATCTGTGATCGTTGCTCTTTCTGACCAACCCAGATTTCAGCTTGAAAACCTTTAGTAACAAATTTTTGGTGACAGACGCCACTTTATTTAACCTAACATTAAGTAGGATGATGAAGAATAATGACTTTTATTGACGTTATACCAGGCATCTGGACGTTGTGCATGAAGGCAGATTTAACTGTATTATTTAGACAATAGACGGGTTTAGATCGCTACGTACTGTAGTACAACGGCTGGAAAACTAAAAGCAAGATCTAGCAACAAACTTAAATTAAAGCTATCGTAATCAACTCCTGGAATAACACTTAAAATAATTGCTTTGATTCCTGAAAAGTAATACTTTGAGAAATTGTTTAACCGAAACTAAACTAAAGGTGTGACATATCCGCTGTGTAAAGAGGTTGGAAATATTCTAGCACTAGGCGTAGGGACAGTGCCAGTAAAACTGATCTAGCAGTAGCAACGGTGGTCTCCACAAAGACTAACGATATCACTTCTTTCACATCGGACGAAATGAAGAGAAACACTGCGAAGGGTTGGGGGATATTACAGTCTCTCAACGTCTTTCGCTGTCAGAAATTGTTTCGTGTGGGAGGGGTGGAGTGAGCAGAAAGTGAAACGNGTTTCTGTGCGTCGCAGGTCCTGTTCCTGAGTAATGAATCGCGGTTGTAGCAGTGAGAGGAAAGGGAGGTGGGACAGGCGGCGCACGCAACCGTTATTTACGTCCCATAGTAATGTCTCGCTGCAGTTTTCAGAAGTGGCTTGGCAACGTGCGTGGGACGCCGGGCTCAAATAATAAATCAGCAGGTCGAGTGAAGATGAAGTATTCTCGCCATATCCGGCCTTCGGGTGCTGCCCACGCAGAAACGAGGGAGAGTTCAGGTTGTGGGACTGAGTTGGTTGATGGAAAATGTGGGGGTGGGGGTGAAAGCGTCGTCCGCCTGCTCATAAATTACCACCGTGCAGTCGCGAAAGAGAATAGAAAATGAAGCACTTGCAAATCACGAAACAAGATTTTTCAGAGAAAACGCCTTCAAGAAGAGAATAAATACGCTGTTTTGTTCAAACCCATACATTTGTAAATAAAAAAATATATATACCTGACGACGGCAAAAACCAAAGTGCGTATTTCGTATAAAATACTGGATAATATTCAGATCGTATCGCCGTAGTATAAAATCACATCACACAGAAATGTAGTTAAAAAAACTCAATGTCTTTAACAGTGGACAAATCTACGATCATAAATTATTCTGCACCGGAATTTTTATGTATTTCGCCGGTATCCCAGAACAATAAGTTTGGCATCGCATATGTTCAACCATCTTGGGCGATTGAAAAGTAATGGCCAGTGCCTAGCTCACGGAACGTATTTCTGAGCGTATTTTCTCTGTCTCCTGACATGGTATCAAATAATGTTACGGTTTGATACTCGCCGCGCCGCGTGAGACTATAAACAAATGAAAACGACACTGTCGAGTGCTTATTTACAATAGCTTTTGCAAAGATAAATATCTGCAGCGTTTATTTGTAACGTTATGTATAGCGCCGGCATTTATTACAGACATAAAATAACTGCGCTTAGAATAATAAAAAACAATAATATTATTGTCTGTCGTGGTATATTTATTTTGTTCTTTACTGCGTAACAATTTATTATGTTCCGTGTTTCTAATGTGGAAATTATAAACGTACATTTTAAACAGTGCACATGCATTTCAACAGCTGAATCCAAACTTTCTGGAAATACAGCCTTGATAATATATAAAAATACTATGTTTGGCGGTCCTGTAATGACCTGTATTGTATTGTTCAAACTGAAGTCAGAGGATAAAAAAGCACGTCAACCAAGTTCATAACGCCAGCACGAAAACACTGAATAAGAATGCAGTCTTTCATTTGTGCAGTGTCCAACTTGAGAACTGAATACATAACCTTATTTTATGTCCTGGAAATACAAATTTGTTGCTCACACCTACGTTTCAATAACATTTATTTACTGATATATGTACAGTTTTGGGTATTCTCTGAAATACACACATAAACAATTTTGTACAGCATACGTCAGTTTTATTTCATTATTACCTGTCTTATGAGTTTTACTGTCTGGCCTTATGCATTTTGAACACCTTGTTGAGCCGTGAACAATGTTCAAATCACAGATACATCTAGTCAGATCAATTAAATGAGTTTCAAACATGCAGGGAAATGTTGCGATGTTGTGATATATATGTGTGTGTGTGTGTGTGTGTGTGTGTGTGTGTGTGTGTGTGTAACCTTTTAAAAATTACTACAGTCGTAAGACCTGTTCACGGTTAAAATATGTAAACCTTGTAAATCGATTTTTGGCGATCACTTATGAAAACAAGCTAAAGGCTACTCCATGGGTTAACCCATGTCGTACGCACGCACATCACTTTAGCAATCAACAGGATATTGGCTGAACTACACATAAGCCTCCTTTAAAACGTTGAAACACTAGAGACGCAACTTTGTAACTCATGCAAATAGTATAAAACACAACGTGTACATTACTTATAACGTAATTTGGAGTTTCACAAGGGGAAAAATATTCCTAACAAATGTATACAGTCCAGCCAGCCTCGACAATCAGCAAGCCATGTTATCAATCGTGCCAGCGTAACGTCTTAGTTATTACTCGTCCCACCACTGAGGATGTGGTTTTGCCTTTGCAGGAGGCGGGCTCAAAAATCCTAATAATGGTTACACACATGTTATACTATTTTATTTTGTAATGTAATGTCTTCAAATAAAAAAAATTGCAAAATGCCTTTCGTACGTGAATAGTGTTGTATGCTGAATAAATTCTGAGACTTGTAATTATTACCAAGAAACTATTGTCAAATAATGGCCATTATATCGTACCGCACCAATCCACCGTTATGTATTTTAATAAAGAGCGCAGTTATCAATATAAATAAAGATTCTTCAACAAATGACGTGTGGAAATATGAAAATTCTACCTGATTTTAAAACCTTATAGAAAATTACATCGACCAGGATTTCAAACAATAACACTCCAGTCGTAGCCTAACGCGCTACCATTTGCGGTAACACGACTCGTACTACGGAAGCATGAATCAATTAAATATATATAATCGTTCAGTGATTACATGTTCTGCATTGTTTATAATTACGGAAGTCTTTAAAACATGTATGTATTATGCAGTATTCTTGCCTGCAACATCTTTTGTTTACAAAACCACTAAATTGTGGTGGCTTCCAAATTTTTTGATAAATAACTACATCGTGACATAACAATCTGGACGCGTCGTATTGTTTATGTTTGTTCGTCAATCTACCGGCTCCGCAAAATGATATGCGTTCTGCGTATGCTTAAGTTTCGTTTGCGCCAAGGATAAATCATCGAAATCGGGGCCCTAGGATTAAGTCATCGGCCATGACTTAACTAAGGACTTATGGAATACTGATAATGCCTTGAAATGACATAAGCAGTACCAAAACCTTATAAAATTGACGCGTGGTGCATATGAGAAGTGTTAGAAGCGGCGCTGTCACAGACAACACCTGCCCCTCCCGCTAGCTTAAACCAGTGTAGGGACTTCCGGACGATACGTGTCGCCCATTTACGCATACCGAGGTCAAGCCGAGATGTAATAGCGCGTGCAGGCCATTAAACAGGTCGCCGCGGCTCGGGCCTCCTCCTCCCCCACCCTTTCAAGCCCCATGAAATTTGTAAACACCAAGATATCACGTGACAATAAGGCGATTTCCGCCCGAAGTTAAAAATACGCACCGAGAATAAGCTGACAGCATATGGCAGGGGCAACTGGCCCACACTACCCCCTTCCCCCCCAACCCCCAACAACCAGGGTGCGTGTATGGTGTGCGTAGTACTGCGACCTCTGACCTACCCCCTTCACAAACAACGGAGACATGTGTAGGAATCGAGGGAGGGAGCGAAGAGACAATGTAAGACTCTTTGCAGGGAGGGTGGAGATCAGTATATCAGTCGAAGGAGATCGGTTGGACAGTTTTGTTCACCGCACCGAGAGAGTCGATCGGTCAGTCAAATCGGGCCAGTCGGAAACTGCGATACCCCGCGCTGAGAGAGTAAGTCAGTGCAACAGTTTCCAAGACCGGGATATCGGAACCCGGCCACGTCCGTCAGCTGCATCAGTCAGTCGCAACACTAAGGGGTCAGCCATATCAGGACGCGAAACGCAGAGCAGAATCAGAGACAGTTAAAAGAGTTACGTCGGGCGAGTAGTATCGCCACACTGGGACGCGTATGGCGACAGACATTGGGAGCCAGGAGTGCGGAGTCAACCGGGAGAGAATCACAACATTAAGGGGTCAGCCGTATTGGGATGCGAAACGGAGGACAGAATCAAAAACAGTTACCAGAGTTACGTCGGACGAGTAGTTTCACCATGCCGGGATGCAAGTCAGTCAGTCAAGTCAGTCAGTCACCAGTCACCCGTCAGTCAGTTACAATAACGCACCGAGAAGGCGGAGTCAAGTGGTGAGCTTCAACGAGAAGTGCCTTGTCGAGAGAAAGCCAGCTGAGTGCAACACACCAACAAATGCCAGTCTGAGGGCCTATAAGAGGGGCCATCCAGCTCACCATATCTCAGAAACTGCCAGCAACTACCCCGCAACCGCAAAATGTACATATAAGTAACAACGGCATCACACAGGGACGTGTCCTGTCACCTAATGCCCCCACAGCATCGGAAATGTTAGCCAGAACTCGCAAGGGCATTAAATTATGTTTACTTCCCGCAACAGTGTCGGGAATGTGTGAATGAATTCCAGTTAAATAAGCTGCCACAAAACCCTAAGTAGTGATGAAGTCATTGTTTGATACCCTTAACCTCTAAGGCACCTTATAGTCTGTGCCTGGAGGAATTAACTCTGACCCTATGAACTACCCTGTATACCACAGGTGGGGAATGGATTCAAGTTAAAATGGCGCCAAACATGGGGCGTGGATAAGTCTGTAGAGACCAAATCAAGAACGGTCTATACCCGAGAAAAGGATCTAACCATGTACCGAATTACCAAACTAGTCAGGCTGAATCAAAGACTTTGGGGAGTCTTAAACCCCAGTGGTGCCAGCTACAGCATTAATTAACCTGCCATGAGTCAAAATTCCGAGGCCAACAAACTAGGAATTGACGAGGACGAGCATAGGTGCGAGTTCGAAAGAGAGCAAGGCAGTAGAACGAAGGGCGTTTAGCGAGGAGCAGTTAGCAAAAAAGTAGGCCACAACAGCCCATTGGATGATGGACGATAGTGAAAGTGGCGAGAGACAACGAGGGACGAGAGGGCAAGTGTGAACGAGAGTAGCGACGGGAGTAGTGAGGAGCGGGAATGGTAAGAAACGCTAGGCCATGTCCACTGGACAGTGGGAAATGATGTGGGATAGGTCAGGCAGTCAGGGATGAAAAACCGTGCTGACCGATAAGAAAATTAGGCCATGAGTGCCCTGAATGGGGGCAAATGTCAATGATGAGGTCATGTCAGGCAGACGGGTGAATAACCGCGCAGCCAGGCAGGATAAGTGGAGCACCGGTGAGACGCGCTTATCGGGCCACAAATACTTAGAAATGGGAAAAACGAAAAGTAGGACCCGCAGTAGGCCACTAGGTCGCCAGAGGGTGTACCATAAAGGAAATATAGCGAGCAAAAGCAATAAATGTCGCAAAGCAACACCAACCTACGCGCTATCTCCTATAATACAATCGAGTGCCGCACGCTATCTCAGATAATACACCCGAGCCACAGCACTGCCGGGAGATAACGACACATGAAGTACGTGTGAGAACCGCGCTAGCCGATAGGAAACATGGCCGCCCGTCAGAGACGTGCTCCAGTAACGCGATTACCGAGGCCAAACATACATGAGCAGGGGAAGATGAGTGGAAGAGTGGAGAGGAGAATGGGCGAGAAGCGAGAAGAACGAGCGAAGGAGGACATACAGGCAAGAGCGAAGACAGAAGCGAAAAACAAGCGCATGCGAGAAGAAAGCGGACGAAGAACAACATTAGGCGAGAAGCGAAGCAATGAAGAGAGTACACCTACCAGGAAACAAACCCGGGAGACCGCAGCCACATCCGAGGACTAGCCTGCAAAGCAACAGTCCACAGAGTCAACAGAACGAGAGGAAGGAATACACATCCTTCCCACCCTCACCACAGCAGTCCTGGTTCTCCCAGGTTCCCAGTGCTAGGCGCAAGAATAAACCACCCACAGCTGAAAGAAACAGACTCTGTGGGTAAGTGTTTACCCATGTCACCTGCTGAGAAAACTAGGGCAGGATACCCGACCTGTCAACCATAAGTGCGCCACAATTCATGTGTGACAAACGGTTTACAGTTTTACCGGTGAAGTTGGGCATTCAGCCGAAATACTTAAGTGTGACTGAGTGTAATTTTATTTCATTTACAAGGTACCAATGTAGGCCATCAGTCGGGCACTGGAGTCGAATGTGTTTCTAATTTTTTTCCGAGAGAGTTGTATGTTTTCATTTGCCCCAATGGCAAGACCACAGGCAGCAGCTCAGAGGCAGAATAAGATAAGGGTCTTATTTTTTGTTCTTTCATGGTCTGTGAGCCGCCGTAACAATAAAACGCACCATGAGTCAGTTTGATTTGTGTGTTATCGGAAGTCAATTTGTAAAACCAGCAGAGTGCCGCCAGACATTAGTTGCACATGGGAACAGAGTGTCCCAGCCTAGGAAATAAGAGGGTTTTTATTTATATGGCCTACACGCCGTGGTAAAAATAAATACCACGTCACGAAAACGTAAATGCTGGCCTAAGCTGTGAAATATACCGGCCATATGCCACCTTATTTGTTTGCATATATCAAGAACGCCTCCGCCTTACCAGGATACCGAAGCCCAGAAGAGTGACTAAGTTAGAAGTAATTGATCTGGAGAGATTGCTGTAGGTCATGTTGTGTAACCCTGTAAATTGTAACCCAGTACAAGATGTGAAACCATGTAAGAAAATTACTGTAATGTAAGAATGTCCAAGATGTGTATCGCCCTGTGAATTTTATTTTTGCGAGTTAAAATATGAAGCCAGAAGTTAAAATTGTGCAGTAACATGCAGTCCACGGCAGAAGTAGAACCCAGGAACAGTCTGTCAGTTTTTTGTGCCAACCCCTAACGCGTGGACTTGTAGAAGTGTTAAAGATGTCCCAATAAACCTAAAAATTTAGCTTTAATTTCCAGTGTATGAGACCTGTGAAGTGTTTGAAGATGTACCATAAGAATAGAAGCCTTGTTTTGTAATCGCATAAGCCAGAGTGTTAGGCCCCTTTTTACATCAGGGGCATGCCTGTTATCTGTGGGGATGCACACCCTTGAGTGGCGACAGCTGGGCGACCAGATAATGAGATGGCTGGAGGGAGGGGACGAGTCGAAGTGGAGGTCGCCCCACGAGATCAACCGCACGGGAAGTGAGCACGCGGCATAGACAAGGCTAGCTCTACAGAGATGCAACCAAATACCGAAAGTCCAAAATTTTGGCACAGAAAGTGTCAGCGCCGAAAAAACGACGGGGGAAATTGATGGGTGGCGCATATGAGAAGTGTTAGAAGCGGCACTGNCTGTATAAAAAAATGAGCTAGAATTATTTTGCACGGGTTGTGAAGAATGCAAACAAAAAATCTATGATAACCTAATCTAATAGCATTAAAAAATGTGTGCAGGGAACATGCTGACGCATGGCGCATATAGGAAGTGTTAGAAGTGGCGTTGTCACAAACCCTCCCCTCCCCCTGCCAGGTTAAACCAGTGTAGGGACTTCCGGACGACATGTGTCACCCATTTCGCATACTGAGGTCAAGCCGAGATGTAGTAGCGCGTGCAGAAAATTACACAGGTTGCTGCAGCTCGGGCCTCCTCCTCCCACCCCTAGTAAGCCACATGACATTTGTAAACACCGATAAATGACAAGATAATAAGGCGATTTCCGCCCGAAGTTAGAAACATGCACCGAGAATAAGCTGACAGCGTATAGCAGGGGCAACTGGCCCACACTACCTCCTTCCCTTCAACCATCATGCGATACTCCGTGCCGAGAGAGTAAGTCAGTGCAACAGTTCCTAAGGCCGGGATATCGGAAACCGGCCACGTCCATCAGCCGCATCAGTCAGTCGCAACATTAAGGGGTCACCCATATCAGGATGCGAAACGCAGGGAAGAATTAGAGACAGTTACCATAGTTATGTCGGACGAGTAGTATCGCTACACTAGGACACGTATGGCGACAGGCATTAGGAGCCAGGGGCGCGGAGTCAGCCGGAATAAAATCACAACATTAAGGAGTCAGCCATATGAGGGCGCAAAACGCAGGGCAGAATCAGAGACAGTTACCAGAGTTATGTCGTACGAATAGTTTCACAACGCCAGGACGCGAGTCAGTCAGTCAAGTCAGTCAGTCACCAGTCACCAGTCTGTCAGTTACAATAACGCACCTAGAAGGCGTAGTCGAGTGGTGAGCTTCAACGAGAAGTGCCATGTCGAGCTAGTGAGATTAGTCCAGTGCAACCCCGCGCCGAGGGCCAGGATGGGGGCCCGCCCATGGTCATCTCGCCAGGACGTGGTAGGGAGGCAACAGTCAGTTACTGCCCTACACAGAGAACGGGAGCGAGTGGTGAGCTCCAGCGAGGAGCACCATATCGAGAGGAAGCCAGCTGAGTGCAACAGACCAACAAATGCCAGTCCGAGGACCTATAATAGGGGCCATCCAGTTCACCAGATCTTATCAACTGCCGGAACGTATCCAGGCCATCGAGTTCACCAGATCTCAGCAACTGCCGGAAAAACTACCCCGCAACCGCAACAAGTACAGATAAGTAACAACAGCGTCTTTCAGGGGCGTGTCCTGTCACCTAATGCCCCCACAGCATCGGAAAAGTTAGCCAGAACAGTGTAACCAGCCCTTCAGGCCAGAACTCGCAGGGCGTTAAAGTATGTGTACTTCCCGCAACAGTGTCGATAATGTGTGAATGAATTATTGTTAAATAAACCGGCACAAAACCCTAAGTCGTGATGAAGATATTGTTTGGTACCCTCAACCTTCAAGGCACCTTATAGTCTGTGCCTGGATGAATTTACTCTGACCCTACGAGCCACAGGTGGGGAATAGCGTCACAACATTCTGAAATACTGGTCAAAGTCCTCAAGGTCCATGACGTAATCAGAAATTGATCCTTGAACAACGTGGTTTAGATTTGCCTTAAAAAAGAAGTAGAGGGGCTTCCAACAGAGTGCAGATATTGGAGCGGTCTACTTTCTCTTTTTCTTGCTTGTCTCAGTTGCTGTCAGTGAGTATTATTTCCCACTGTACGGTGTGATCGTATGGGCAAGGAAGACTGGCGTATCGAACCACGCGGAGGTGATGAGATGTAAAGTGAATGAAGAGATTTTTGCGACTCTTAATATTAAGGTTTTGAGAGCCGATGAAGGTGTGTATAGAGCAGCGCCGGAATCCATGGGCGGGGGAAACGGGTTTTTCCAGAGAAAACTTTCCGACTACATGCCAAAATCTGGGAGCAACCCCGGTTGGAATCGAACCCGGTTCGCCTAGGTGGAAGGCGATTAGTCTAGCGACTACACCACCGCGGCCCCATTCAATTGAGATTGCACCTGACAATAGAACATGGATAGTTCATGAAAAAGTAGTAAACACACTACTAAAGTTGTTAGAAAAGTACGATTTGTATTGCATATGATGGAAGACAGCATACATTTTGTAACTCTGAGGCTTATTTGGCTAGCACATACTTATTTCAATGTTTAAAGAATCTATAAATATAAAGTTTTTATTAATAATAAAAATGTAATGGCATTTACAATTTGGCAGCTTTGGGAAGCACATTTCGCAACACCACTCCTCCCCCCCCCCCTTCGCGAACAAGACCATCATAATAATTACTCTGGTCGTATTTATTAAAACACTAGCTTTTTCCCGCGACTTCGCTCACATGGTTATAATAACAAACTTATTGGGAGAAATAACGGTATTTGTTAGTAGACAGACAATGACCATAAACACAGAACAGAGAACTAACGATGTCATTTTTTGGTGCTAGAATCGCTCTTTTACATAGCCACTGGTCACCATTAATATTTATTTGTAGATTTGGGTAAACGCTAGCAATCAGTTCCGTATAACTCTGCGCCAAATTACTAAAATACCCCGTTAGTGACACACGGCCCTCAGTATCTGTTTCTAAGCGCCCATCTCCAATTTTTAATAGTGTATCAGCATAATGTCCTGTATCAACGTCATTCCAGTCGGTAATACAACCATTCATCCCATAATGTCTGTATTGTTTCGTATATCCTGTAGAGTTCGGTTTAGGGTTTAGGGCCCCTATCGCTTTTTTTGTGTGACATTCTGCTTTCGTCCCACACGAACAACTTACATTTACGCAACATTGTACCACGAGCAATATTTTTATAAAAAAAAATTTCCTGCGATAATGAGATATTCTTTAGAATAAAAAGTAGCCTATGTCACTTCCCGGCCCTCCAACTAACTCTGTACAAAAAAAAAATCACGTTGATCCGTTGCTCTGCTGCGTCGTCGTCCCGCACTAACAACTTACATTGAGGCAGCATTATATCCCGAGCGCTATTTTTACTAAAAAAATGTTCATGAGTGAATGAGATATTTTCACACGGGATAAAAAGTAGTTTATGTCACATACCGGCCCTCCAACTATCTCTGTGCAAAAAATCACGTTGATCCGTTGCTCCGTTGAGACGGGAAAGGACAAACAAACAAACACACTTTTGCATTTATAATATTAGTTTAGATATTGTAGTTATGATTAGTGATAATGTTAACAGCTATTTTTTTAAATTACTTATTTCATTCACGAAAGTTAGAATTTTTATAACTGAAATTATATGTACATAAAACCAATAATAAAAAATATTTCTAAACATTAATAAATATTTCTTACTATTAATTACAAGGGTAACCAATTAAAAAAGCCTTATTTAATATTTTTGTAAGACGTGCTTTTAAACGACTTTATTATAAATACGGTTAAATTAGATTACAAATAAAAATACTCTTATTATTTGATTTAAAAAATCTTGAAATCAGTAAATGATAGAAAAATATTTTCAGCGTTACAAAATGTAAATGCTTTCTTCTTTCATATTCATCTTAACTTACATTGTACTTTTTTGTAAATTTCGGTAGTCTGTGAAATACTTTTTAATGAACTTTGTATATTGAACTTTCGGATGCAGTGCTCCATTAAAAATCATTGTTTTACCTTAACTACCTCTATACAGGTGGTATCAAAGTTATACATCCTGCCGAAGTGCTGAAGTATGCAATTGGCTAACAAAGTAGACTCCCTGAAGTTTTTCGAGTACATTTGTAAGCAGACTAACCTTCGGTGCCCTTTGAACCTATGAGCCACCTACGTTTATATATTTACTGCTGTTTTTGTTATTACACATGATTCTGTCTTTCTGCAGTAATGTATCACTGCCACAATGTACTTCAGGGCGTGCCAAGAGAGTCTAGTACGCACGCTTAATTGCTTGAAATCCGCCCCTTTGCCGAATAAATTTGCGGATTTACTTTGTCTATACAATGGCGAATCGTGCGGAAAGATTCTCTTCAAGAATTTGGCATATAGTGCTTTTCTTTCGTCGTCTATGTTTAGTGTATTAATTTTTGCAACCCTTAGGGGCCGCGGTGGTGTAGTAGTCAGACTACTCGCCTCCCACCAAAGCGAACCAGATTCTATTCCCGGCGGGGTCGTACGTGATAATCTTGCCGGACGATGCCACTGGTCAGAGGGTTTTCTCAGGGATCTCCCGTTTCCCTCGCCCTTTCATTCCAGCGCTGCTCCTTACTCGCCTCACTTCACCCTCATCGACTCTCAAGACCTAGATGTTAAGAGTCACCAAAATATTTTCACTAACTTTACAACTCTTCACCATCGCGTAGTTCGATACAAGTCTTCATTACCAGTACGATCCCACCGTACAGATGGAAATAAGACACACTGACAGCAAAAGAAACAAGCAAGGGACAGTACCCGTCGCGTCGTTGAAACCACAAATATCTTTCATAAACTTGCATTGAACATCAGTACGAGTAAGCGTAAAAGACCGAAGTTTATCCGTGCAGAGGTTAAAGTAAAGCTATGACTGGCTGTGCTTTTCGTTTCGCAACACTCGTTACATTAAATTAGGCAATTTAATGGCGTAGCTATTTTATTTGCTCATATGTCGTTCCTTCAGTTTGACTGTAGGCGGCACAAGGTATACCCCAACACCGTGGAATATAAAAAAAAACTATCAGATTAAATCTTTCTGAACCATTATGAAGAACTCAAAAATAGCGTGACCTAGCCCTTGCTTGTAGAATTAATAAAACAAAAATAAAACACTTCTCAAATGCTGAAACAAACAAAAAATAATTTAGACCACTTCGAGTTTTCGTTTAAAATTTAGTTAGTTCACAATAATCCTTAGTCTGATGTTTACAGCTCTATCTTTTACATGCACAATTATTTTAATGTGTCATTAATTGCGAAACGCACTAAGTGTATGATCATGCTGGAAGGCAGCATCACAAAGTCTTGAGTTTAGTACTCACCTTTTATTACCGTCATATTTGATTCTCTCGCATTGGCTTTCCATTACCATTATTTACAAATCTTATGTCAATATTATTTAATACACTCCGCTAATTATCTTCCCACAAAAAATGCTGGTTTTAAATTCCGAACGAAGAACAGAAAAACAGTTACTAGCAGACACGATCGTTGTACAGCAAGCTCATTCGAAAGATACTGCTCATTTGAGTCATGCGTTCTAGTTAGAGTCAGGTGTTCTAGCTAGAGTCAAGAATTATTTTCTAAAATTTTACCATACAATTAAGTCTACATATTCACTGTGCTTTTATAGTGAACTGAAATAATGTATAACGATGGTCGGAAATAAATACCGAAAAACTTTGGAAAAGAAATAGAAAAGTTAAAGTTTTTATATTTTTTATAAAATCCTCAAATTTATAAACAATTATTACGTTTGTCTGCAGTTCAAAATTATTTTTAATTCCATCAGAATATCATGAAGGAAATTTGCTTAGAAATTTGTTATGATATTTGTTTTTATATCAATTTTAATTTACATTAAATTTAAAAGCGAGAAATGGAACGTCACTAACAGTCAGGCTTTAAAGAAATTGCAACATACCACTCTCGTGTTTTTTAGAAATACTTTTTCTGAAGTAAAACTTTGTATTACAATAACTGCTTGAAGTTTGTAAAAATCAAGACTTAATTAAAATTCTCATAATTTCACTAAAACATTATAAAATTTATTTTTTAATTATTTGATATATAGACAAGTTACCATTTTACGTCACGAAACAGTAAAATACATATAAATATACGGCTCTTAGATGGCTTAAATGCAACTCCGTTTTGTTAAACTGCCTGCAGTTTTCTCTGCATGTCTTTATTCCACCTCCTCAATCCAGTTAAATACATAGCCACTCAATCTTTGGATACAAATTAAGGAAGCGTTGTTCTTCGGTAACCGTGATTGTTAAGGCGCGGAGACGAAACTGCTGGAGGTTCGAATCCAACACCCTACACGACATACGGTTGTATAACTTAGTATTTTGCTGACTATCGAAAGTTGTGTATCCCAATGTAATGAGAGCTACTTTCACATTAGCCTTTCAGTGGACAGGTGTGCGGTTTAACATCGTATCTTAAAATCCAAGTCGTTGAGTCGGCTGTCATTGTCGACACCTCGGCGTCGTTACGCCTATAAATAAGAAGAACAACGCAAATATTTCATTGTTTTATTCGACAACTTTACCATCATCGACATCTCATATAAGAACTAAATTATTTAAGGGAAATTACAAATAGGGATATGCTCTAAAGGGATTTTTTATGCTTTGGTAGAGAACGTGATATTTTTCATTGTTGTGTAAGAGTTTAACACGATGCACGTCTAACACTTTCTAGGTTGAGTTAGAGATATAGTTTTTGATAATATCAGCAATGTCTCCCCTTTTTTCTTTGCGTTTAATGCAAAAAAACCCTATCGGGTTCAAAATGTATAAATAGAAAATAAGTTAAAAAAAAAAAGGTAAACGTTACTCTCAGTGCAATGCAGTGGGGTCCAACTCAAGACTTGCCGAATGCGAGGCAAGCATTTAACGGCTTGGCCAAGCACGTTCGGAGACAAGCAACTGTACAGTAATTATAGAATTCATCAAACGTCTGAGTGGGTAGTTTATGTACTGTTGCAAACAAAAGGCTAATGCTTGTTACTATTCACGAGCGATCGGCGAGGTGCACATAATGTGCATAGATTTTTTAAAAATTGAATTATGTACAAACCAAAACTACACTATTACACTTCTGTACTTACTGTATGCGAACCCCATTTTCTTGTTCGGGAAGGCGGCCCATCAGCTGGGAATACTCCCGAGAAAATTTCTCCATGCGCTAGCAGTTCCTGAACGCGTCAACATCGCGCCTCAATAACTTGGACGTTCATCTGGTGATTTACAGCTCAACGAACACAATAACTAATACGTAAACACACGAGAAACAACAATAAATACTTCGGACTAGTGCGGTTTGCCCGCGTGGCGGAGGCCTAATGAATATCCTTCCCGGTCTCGTGTCCGGTTAAAGAAATATGCCTGTGCTTCGCGTGATTAATTTGTCGTACCGGTGCGAGTACGTTGTAGCGTACATATTTTACTCTGCTTTTTTTTTAAAATTGAAGAAGCGCATACGAAATAGGCGGGTACCGCTACAAGTGCCGACAGAGCGGAATGTTTACAGGTTGTTCTTGTCCGGCACGCGAAGACAGAAGAAATCAATAGACCCGGTACCACGTGGTGTGAAATCGCGTTTATCACAGTTCTCGACCCGTCGGAGAAAGGAATATATNTGTTCGGGAAGGACCGAGGAGGAGAGTCTTGCGTCCGGAATTATTATTCATGGCACGAGGAGAGTAACAAAGGTCGATTAATTGTCGGAGGCCAGCCGAAAGTTATGGCGCATGCGGCCGAACTCATAACCGATTTTTATTGATTGCGGGAGACAAATACATAAAAGGGTGTTCGGGAAGGACCGAGGAGGAGAGTCTTGCGTCCGGAATTATTATTCATGGCACGAGGAGAGTAACAAAGGTCGGTTAATTGTCGGAGGCCAGCCGAAAATTCATTTATTAATTAGCGTCCAGCACATACTTCCATGATCCTTTAGGCAGGATTTATCCACAAGTGCAATCAATGATTTAATAGTAAAAACAGATTTAACAATTTCAGTTAACGTCCTAAATTCTAATTGAAATATTTACCATAAATATTGTAGAGAAAAATGGATATTTACTAGGNAGAAACAGATTTAAAAATTTCAGTTAACGTCCTAAATTCTAATTGAAATATTTACCATAAATATTGTAGAGAAAAATTGATATTTACTAGGTTGTGAATACACAAATACTTATCGTAGCTACTACAAAATTTATAAATCCACTTTAAAAGTACAGATATTTATTTGTATTTACAGATATTTGTTTACATAATAATTAAGGTAAATATTTCGACTTGAATATAATAGTTTGAACGTCCCAGCCAATTAGTTTAGAAATTCGCAGTGTTATTCATGTCATTGAATGTGTTTAATTGTTTCTTTACAAATTTTACTATATGCAAACTCTGGAACCATTTTNAGTGTTATTCATGTCATTGAATGTGTTTAATTGTTTCTTTACAAATTTTACTATATGCAAACTCTGGAACCATTTTGGGTAAGTTCCACATTGTTATTGTGCTACCCTGGAACGCAAAAAATGTAAAGGTAACACAACTCTCCTACCTGTTTCTGAATGACAATTATTTGTGGTCTGCAATTTAAGTTGCCTGGTAATCTGTCAGTTTAGCCACATCCTGTGAGTGTTAAATTATTAAAAAAGGTACATTTTTCATTCATNAGTTGCCTGGTAATCTGTCAGTTTAGCCACATCCTGTGAGTGTTAAATTATTAAAAAAGGTACATTTTTCATTCATGCACACAGCTACACTAGTTCATGCATACACAAACATCACACAAGCTTACCAAGTACAATAAATTATAAACCACAAACAAACCGTCCTATTACTATCAACATATCATATTTCTGTTTCGTAGACCAGTATGCATTTAAGAGGATTTCTTNCAAACAAACCGTCCTATTACTATCAACATATCATATTTCTGTTTCGTAGACCAGTATGCATTTAAGAGGATTTCTTCATAAATATATGAAAGCTACAATAAATCTACATGAAAAACCTACCATCTCGTATTTTTTGGCATGCGTATACACTGNCATAAATATATGAAAGCTACAATAAATCTACATGAAAAACCTACCATCTCGTATTTTTTGGCATGCGTATACACTGATATGGTAAATAAACGAACAGTTTCTTTGGAGTGAAAGTCTGCATTAAATAAATTAAATAGTTTCAGTGATCCGTACCAGGGTCTCATTATTTTGCCAGCCAAATAAATAAAGTATTAAGGACTACTACTTTGTCTAGTTCTCTCCATGTCGAATTACAGTGGAAAAGGTAGTCCTGCATTTCAATTTATGTACGCTGTCCAATGAAAAAGTGAAAGTGGTGGTTTAAAACACCAATTTTGTGAATGACTTCCTAGATAGAGAGTAGTGTTACAAGACGCCTGAGCAACGTAACTAAGTTAGTGAGGATGCAGGTCTTAATAAAAAAAAAAACTAAATTTGATTTAGAATTTATTTGCATAGCTATTATTTACCACATTAAATTATCTATATCCTCTATTACTCATATTATTTATCAGTGAGTGAAATATTTAATGTCTATTTCAACTCTAATTAATGTCCTTCTCAATACCTCTGTTTAGTTACAATCAATTAACTCATATTTATTATTAACACACATTCAGTTTTTCTGCTGCCATCATTTGTAATGTCCTTCACTCACGCATCCAATCCAATAGTCCAGCCTGCCAGTCGCACTCTTCACTGTTCTGATGCTCGCAAACACCGATTTCCCTCCAGCTGGTCACTTCCGGCGCTACTTGTTCTTCTAGCTCGTGATCTATCGCTAAACGTCGCACAATTGCCCAGACTCGCGACTCTGAAGCCCGACGCGCATTTATAGCCGCTGGCCTTGACCTGGGAAGTTCGCCGCGCCCTTGGTCACGCTGAGAGAAACTAGGACAGTTAAAAACTAGAAAATTCTTCAGATAAACGGAGAAATTCAATCTGCTGAAAGTCCGGAGTGCACAAGTCACAAAAGGTTTATCACACCAGGCGTGGCGGCACACTTTGTAACTAAAACCCTAGTAGGATAATCGCTCCCCTGTCATTCAAACTTCCCTAAGAGACTCTTCGCCGGCTATTACATCACTACTTTGTCCTCCTATCTCGGTCGCTCACGCGGGACAGTTCAAGGAAAGCGAACGCGTAAGAATATGTCAACGTCGCCGCAGGATCTTATATATCACAATAACACGGCCAAGCTATCATGCAGTTGGTTCGAAAGTGCGTTCCAAACATGTCAATGTAACAATATCACAATATTAGGACAAGTGAAATAATCTTCCGTAATGTAAACGTTTACGTCGTTACGTTATACACATCAGTGCAGTTAGCTTATTTTATTCTAGACTAGATACTTTTCACGATAACTTTATTATCGTACAGAGATATTTTCCTACGTTACTATTATGTTTTGGTTTCTTTCATCCACGCAGTTAGCTAAACGTTTCACGAATAAGTTACAGCACAGTTTGTGTCAAAATAGTTTATCAAACGTACTGCACGGCACCAGGCGCGGCGACTGTCGCACGAGTTCAAAAAAAGAGCATAGTTATTTGCTGATTGGGTCCAGTTGTGGTAGCCACAAACCTTTTGCATAACAAAAGGAGGGGGGGAGGGCAATTAATAAACTGTGGAACCAGCCAGCAGAGTGGTAAATCACATTACCTTAAATATACCCATGCACTGTAAAATATTTTTAAAAAATTTTACTGATAAATTGTTTGTAATTTTACAAATGTTTGAAAGAGTAGAGAAATTTCTCTTGTAAAATTACTGGTTTGTTCAACTACAAGAGCCGTGTTTGTAACATAACTAGATAAATGTTTGTAATACACTCACCCTTACCCACGAGTTCAAGAAAAATGGCGGACGCTCAACAACGTTAAACCGTATTTAGCTGTTTAGGAAAAAAACTATGGGTAATTTACAGTGTGGTTGTGTGCAAAAATTAACGCATAGCAAGTTTGAATAACGTGAAGCATTTAAAACCAATGAAATGTTCATAATAAAAAGAAGACAATTTCGAAAGCACGCAATGCTGTTACTCATTAATGATAATGTTTATGTTTCAAATTGTTACCAACACCAGTTTGAAAAAGTCGCCACCCCGACTGGCTTTTCAGCCTAAGAGCGGGCTTACTACCTCGCCCCTGTATTGAGAGGTCCCGCACTGAGCATACTACAATCTCTGCCAGAGCGACATCGACTGGAGTACCACACACTGGTGTCGGACTTGGAGCTACGTTTTGGTGACTGGTACCTACGACATGCCCACCATGCACAGCTGCGAAGCCGCACCCAGTGACCAGGGGAGACACTGCAGGAGCTATGGCAAGAGATTGTGTCGCTGTCGCAACTATCTTTGGAAGGGTGCTGCAAAAGTGCGCGCTTCATCATCGCAGTCGGCTTATTCATCGATGCCATCGCCGACACAGAGTGTGCTCAAGAAAACGGTTTAAAGAGAACCTTTAAAAAGAAGATAAATTCCGAGAGCACATCTAGCTATAGGCCTTGTACAACAGTACAAACATAATGACTGAACTACGGACTCGTATGTACGTCATAATATTGATTTTGCCATGTTTTAGCAGAATTAATATTGTGACGTAAATACAAGTTTATTATGTCGCTACTGCTGTCTAAGATCAATAACTCGTTAAGTATAGGAGTACAATTTGTTTTATAAACATAAACAAACTAGCGAAACCAAGTATCCAATATGGCGAGGGAAGTATCCCATAAGAGAATCGTGCCTCTGTTCACAATTGCTGAATGGGTTTTTTTTTGGCGAAGTGCCAAATTGGCCAAAGCAAATTGATAAACTTGTTTCTTCTGTAGACGAAGGACCTAGTAAAACATCTTCCATCGTTCATTCTGTTCACCATTTGAAGAACAACCAACGACCATTTATAGCTAAAGGATCTGGTATTAAACCTATTACCTGAAGTCTTTATACGTATTATTTTGCGAATGTGATAGGAAGTTCCCCAAAGCCCGTCTCTACGTGGCACCTAGCTAGCGGTCTGGAAATCAGTACTCCCTCGTTACTTGCAAACCAAAGTCAGCCAAAGCTGAACTGAGGTTTCTTGTGTGTTAATTTTTTCTCACGCGCAGCAAAAGGTTTGCCGAACGCAATTGTTTACGAGGTAGTCTGTCTGATACGCATTTCGGATGGTTATGAGCACAATCCCAGCCGGCCGCTTTGACAAGTGGTTTCCTCTACACAATGCAAACAAATGCTGGTGGAGATGTTTAATGTGTACCTTCCCAATTTCCTACCCAAAACGAATGTCTTATTGTTTGTTGGCCATAGCAGAAAGCACCAAAACAAATGAAACATATCTGATATTTGCCGAATACTACACGGCGATACATTCGTACACGGAAACGGACAAGTGCGACGTTTTATTTCATGTAGGATTAAAGCAGTAACTGGCCAAGCACAATATGATCTGCGAGCGGCCCGTTTGTCTGACTGGAGAAGTGTTAATGTGAGAGGTTCCTTGTTGAGTCACCCAGCGTTTGGCAATCTCGACCCTAGGCACTGATTAGCGAATGACATTCGTGTAAAGTGAGAACATTACTGGGCTTGTACGGAGTTCGGGATGGACCTTGCAATTTTACGTCTGCATACACTGGGCTATTCTATGGTTGGGAAAATATAAAGTGAGTGAGTGAATAGATTTGGGTGTCTGTTAACATCGGCGTCTTGAGAGCCGATGAGGGTGAAGTGACCTGAGTATGGAGCAGCGTTGGAATGAAAGGGCGGGGTAAACGGGAGATCCTCGAGAAAACCCGCCGACCAGCGGCATCGTCCGGCACGATTCCCACTTGCGAATATCCGGAGTGAACTGGCAGGGGAATGAACCCGGTTCGCCTTGGTGGGAGGCGAGAAGTCCATCCGCTCAGCCACCGTGACCCCGGGCAAATATAGAAACAATATTTTCTTTGAAGAACAAGACTAGGGCCCACAGGCACCTCTTGTTTCCAGAAGAAGGGGTAAATCTCACTCTCCTTACTTAAAAAAAAATTTTACTTTTAAAATTTTAAATATACATTATTTAAAATTTAAGTTTTTGCCTACCTATAAATAAAAAAAAATATATCTTAATAAGAATGATGCAAGAAGTTAAACACATGTTATATACACAGTAGTATAGTCGCGGTTTCTTCACACTTTTTGAATCAAAACTTTTAAAAATGTCATTTGTGCTTGGTTGTTTCCAAAATATGTCACGTATCACAAGCGTTTTATACTTGTATTAACATTAATATACTTAAATTTGAGTTAAATTGAATTCTTAGTTATATTTTATCTAATGGCCTACAACCTAATATTTCATTTCAAATTAACATTAATTAAAACACAGGGGAAAATAGGTGTGTTGCTAATGCCTACTCATAAATAGTTCTAATTCAAAATATTATTACACTGAGTCCGTACGAATGTGGTGCATTGCCTCTTTGGTGCAATTTTCTAGACTTGGTTAAGCTTTGTTGGTATGGCGCGGAGGAATATCCTGGAAATAGAACTTTAGCAGGGCTTCAGACAAGTTGGAAGTAACTGTGAATGGACTATATGCTTATTACAAACTAAANCACTAATATACTTAAATTTGAGTTAAATTGAATTCATAGTTATATTTTATCTAATGGCCTACAACCTAATATTTCATTTCAAATTAATATTAATTAAAACACAGGGAAAATAGGTGTGTTGCTAATGCCTACTCATAAATAGTTCTAATTCAAAATATTATTACACTGAGTCCGTACGAATGTGGTGCATTGCCTCTTTGGTGCAATTTTCTAGACTTGGTTAAGCTTTGTTGGTATGACGTGGAGGAATATCCTGGAAATATAACTTTAGCAGGGCTTCAGACAAGTTGGAAGTAACTGTGAATGGACTATATGCTTATTACAAACTAAAACAGGCCTAGTTACCAACTACCGTTTATCAACCTAGAAGGTGGGAAGGGGGCGTCCCTTCTGCCCCGCTATACTCGGCGTCTATGATGCCCATAACCCACAATATCTCAAGTAATTCTTTTGAAGTCACACGGAGCATATTGTTACTTTTTATGGCGTAGATCATTGTCACGAGAAATGCTTTNTATAGAAACAATATTTTCTTTGAAGAACAAGACTAGGGCCCACAGGCACCTCTTGTTTCCAGAAGAAGGGGTAAATATCATAGTTTCTGTAACCATATGTTCAATGTAGTCAATCTCTCCCACTCTCCTTACTTAAAAAAAAATTTTACTTTTAAAATTTGAAATATACATTATTTAAAATTTTAGTTTTTGGCTACCTATAAATAAAAAAAATATATCTTAATAAGAATGATGCAAGAAGTTAAACACATGTTATATACACAGTAGTATAGTCGCGGTTTCTTCACACTTTTTGAATCAAAACTTTTAAAAATGTCATTTGTGCTTGGTTGTTTCCAAAATATGTCACGTATCACAAGCGTTTTATACTTGTATTAACACTAATATACTTAAATTTGAGTTAAATTGAATTCATAGTTATATTTTATCTAATGGCCTACAACCTAATATTTCATTTCAAATTAATATTAATTAAAACACAGGGAAAATAGGTGTGTTGCTAATGCCTACTCATAAATAGTTCTAATTCAAAATATTATTACACTGAGTCCGTACGAATGTGGTGCATTGCCTCTTTGGTGCAATTTTCTAGACTTGGTTAAGCTTTGTTGGTATGACGTGGAGGAATATCCTGGAAATATNCTTGGTTAAGCTTTGTTGGTATGACGTGGAGGAATATCCTGGAAATATAACTTTAGCAGGGCTTCAGACAAGTTGGAAGTAACTGTGAATGGACTATATGCTTATTACAAACTAAAGCAGGCCTAGTTACCAACTACCGTTTATCAACCTAGAAGGTGGGAAGGGGGCGTCCCTTCGGCGTCTATGATGCCCATAACCCACAACATCTAAAGTAATTCTTTTGAAGTCACACGGAGCATATTGTTACTTTTTATGGCGTAGATCATTGTCACGAGAAATGCTTTNCAAGTAATTCTTTTGAAGTCACACGGAGCATATTGTTACTTTTTATGGCGTAGATCATTGTCACGAGAAATGCTTTCTCGTGCAAGACTACCATTATAGTGACGAGGCTGAAGAATGATATGGAAAGCCCATACAAAGTGCGGACAGTTTTGTACGATAGAAAGAAGTGAAAAATAAATCTCTTCGCCACTTGGCCTTTATTATAATAAATCAAATACTATTTATCTATTATAAAGTGTTTATTATTTATTTGTTTAACTGTTTTTTTAAGAGTTATTCGCATAATTGTTTACTGGAATGATCACGGTAATAACTAAGGGATTAAACGGATGTTTTGCACAATAATTATCATAAATTTAAACGAACTATGATAAATAATAAAACTATTTTAAGCATTTTTTGTACAAAACAGTGGTTTCGTTGAAGTTAACGAATGGCATTCGTGCTGTTCAACAACACTCTCGGTCAATATAAAATATTTCAATGATAATTTTTTAAAACAAATAAACTCATATTACTGTGTCATTAAGGTTTGTAAAGTTAACGAATCGCCCCTTCACAAGTGCTCGTGTGTAACTCATCCGCCGCTTCTAAAATTCATTCCAAAGTGTGACGGGTCTGAACGGATAGTGCAATTGAATATAAACATCTATCGTCGGTTTGTATTGTAGTTGGCACGGGCGAAGCAAACCAGTTGTTACTGCCGACCGCAGAAGGCATTCCCTAACCGCAGTGGCCATTGGTTCGGTGTACCGCGGGGGATCCTCTGCTTGCGCGGCGCAGAGGGTGAGACGTCGCGGGCCTGATTAGCGTAATAGCCGGCAACATCCCGCGTCATTACCGCCGCTCCAACCCCGCATATTTCACCAACCCCTTCACAAAACACACCGGCCTTTCCCTTTCGGAAAAAAAAAATATTTTAGTCGGTTTCTTTCTTTCCTTCACCCTACTTTACAGACACCTATTTAAATCCATCAGTGGTGTTTAAGGTGGGCTGCGTGGCCACGAGCCGACATCCGATTACTGTGTCCGACACCTCCACGATTAAAATACGGGGGTTGCAGGGTTGGCGGTCTCCACAGGTAATAGGTAAATTACAGGTAGGGGCGAGAGAATTTTTCACACCTGCCCAAGAGAAAGCGCCCTCCCACACCATTAGGTGCAATATCTGTCCGGCGCCCCTAAAAAAAAACAGGGTTACCCTTTCTGGGAATCGCTCGATGAGGGTATTCAATGCTTCCGTTCTTTCATTTATTTTTTCCTGCCGCCGAGACCTCGCCTTTTACGGTCGGGGGTTGCGTGCACACGCAACTCCCTTCGCATGTGGATTTTTATCTCGCACCCATCTGGGATAATTCATCATTTAAGAGGGGTTGGTAATGCGGCTTGTTCAGTCGTGGCACCAAACTCACCCCTGTAACGCCCTTGGACCATAGTCTGTGGGATGGTCGGCAACCCCTATTACTATTCACTAATCACATTAGAGGATTACGTTTTGACATAAGTGGGTATCGCGCTGTTGATAATCTGAACAACAAATTGATTTACAAGGGTAGCGAACAATAATAAATTTCCCTTCTGATAGCCTCTGATAGCAAAAGATATAAATAATATATTTTTTGATTTATTTTAACTTACTTTGAAGATTCTGGTTCCTAAAATTCATCTGAATATTACGGTAGTCTTCAGAATTTGAGTTCCATTTTAGTATATCAATACTCCATGTACGATCACCAGAATTCCCGTCATTTGGGGATACTTGAAACACGAGGATAAAATTGAGACATTTGAATTGTATTTGCAGCACTGGCTTTGTTTTCTGTTTTCTGTGTTTACGTGTTAGACAGACATGCCCATTGCGACACGAAAAAAAAAGTCTTGGATGTTGGAAAGGTAGGTAAAATTATATATATATATATATATATATATATATATAATACAAGCCTAAAATAACTTTTCTTGTGAATATGGCAGTATTCAAGATGCGAGTCTTCATATTGTCTCTGTTATTGTTTCATATCGTCTTTGATAATTCTGCCTAATACACGCTTTTGTATTTTTGACATGTGTCAGTTGTGAGATAATTTAAGACGTTGTCTAAAGTTATTAAATTTTTTTTAACTAGTTTGAATTTTTACACAAAATATGATTAGCTTATTCCAGGTGAATTACATCTACCTTGCTGGATGCACAGCAAGCGTTGATGCGTTTCCCACAGAAGATAAAACAAATGCATGGTCTGAATGATCTGAAGAGTCTATTAAAGAAACTACCAGCAGAACCACCTAGACCTGAACATTGCACCACGTTCAAATTAAATATCTCGATTTCTTAAAGAACATAAAGAAGTTAAATTAAGAAAGAAAACCGTCGTGGAAGTAATTTATCTTCACCAGAAGTCGAAAGTGCGTACTGGCGCGAAATTTGTCCGATAATAATGATGTACGATTCCTAGACGCAAATGTAGACGGTTTTCATTACGAAGACAGTACTGTCAATTTGATGAACAGGAATCCATATTCAAGAAGATGTTCCAGTTCAGCTTTGAGATTTCGTCATGTGAAATGCATTTAACACGAAAANAACAGGAATCCATATTCAAGAAGATGTTCCAGTTCAGCTTTGAGATTTCGTCATGTGAAATGCATTTAACACGAAAAAACAAATAAACAGCCAGAGAAGAAACATATTCATTGCGACTGTATATATTTAAGGTATTTCAAAGGTGGAAAATGCATTTTGTATTATCCGATGGATAAGAAGAATGCAGTCNTCGATTTCTTAAAGAACATAAAGAAGTTAAATTAAGAAAGAAAACCGTCGTGGAAGTAATTTATCTTCACCAGAAGTCGAAAGTGCGTACTGGCGCGAAATTTGTCCTATAATAATGATGTACGATTCCTAGACGCAAATGTAGACGGTTTTCATTACGAAGACAATACAGTCAATTTGATGAACAGGAATCCATATTCAAGAAGNAATACAGTCAATTTGATGAACAGGAATCCATATTCAAGAAGATGTTCCAGTTCAGCTTTGAGATTTCGTCATGTGAAATGCATTTAACACGAAAAAACAAATAAACAGCCAGAAAAGAAACATATTCATTGTGACTGTATATATTTAAGGTATTTCAAAGGTGGAAAATGCATTTTGTATTATCCGATGGATAAGAAGAATGCAGTCANGACTGTATATATTTAAGGTATTTCAAAGGTGGAAAATGCATTTTGTATTATCCGATGGATAAGAAGAATGCAGTCACAGAATGAAAGGATTCATATAGGTGGCGTTATATTTACAGGAAGAAAGATTAAGCGATTTAAGTAAGTCATTATTCTTATAGAGGAGTTGTGATTAAGGTAGTGGCCTACCCGGTGCTTGAAATTCGTTTGGAGAACGTTTATTTTTATAAAGCTGTTAAACAAATCCCCAATAGGTTTACCTACGAAAAGTAAACATGCCCTAGACGAAAACGGAATGGCACTTTCAAGATATCACGCATGTTATAAATATTATTTTGGAGCCCTCCAACATCATTAACAATAAGTTATGATATACCTAATGAGCCTACTTTTCTCTATATGGATTCGAATTATTTTTAATGAAGTTCTTAGAAGCTTAGATAGTAGGTAGGAGGTCTTTATGACTCGTTTACAGCAATATCATTAAAGATGAAACCAGAAACATATGCAGCAGCATCGGCATAAATACATATACACAAGTGCCTTACCCAGGATTCGAACCCAGAAAATATTGTAAAAGTCAGTCTAATATATTGAACGATAGGGTTCACAAACGTAAATATTTACATGGCCATCATTTTGAAAATATGTGCGAGAAGCACTTAAAACCGGACAGTTTTTATGGCGTACTATAGCGCAACTTATGTGAAGAATTTGGTGGATATTAGTTTATTGGTCCCCGAGAGAAGACACAAAACCCTTCTCTTCTTAATTGGTGCTACCTTACATAACTATATATTTTATACAATGCTACTAATAGATACTCTCAGCATATAAAGTTTAGTTGAAATTGATTAAATTGTTTATTAGCTATGACAAACTTATCAAAATATTTATACTGCCGCCATTNATAAAGTTTAGTTGAAATTGATTAAATTGTTTATTAGCTATGACAAACTTATCAAAATATTTATACTGCCGCCATTATGTTTTTCTATATCTGACCCTACTTTTATCACGAAACTTTATACCGCCTTATGTAGCACTAATATTTTTTAAAATTTCGTGGAGTTTAGTATAATTATTCCGGTAATATTATAACATGTTCAGTTTTTTCACCTGGCACTATTTTGCAAAAAATATGTAAAAGAGCACCTCTGTATGCATAATTGATGTTTCTAATGAATACCGTTTGCGTACAAAATTATTTGAATTTCGATTACTTGTTTCATATATATATATAATATATTAATCAAATTTATTTATATCAACACCATTAAAAAAAGGCCTGCCGCGCCTAAAACANATAAAGTTTAGTTGAAATTGATTAAATTGTTTATTAGCTATGACAAACTTATCAAAATATTTATACTGCCGCCATTTTGTATTTCTATATCTGACCCTACTTTTATCACGAAACTTTATACCGCCTTATGTAGCAATAATATTTTTTTAAATTTCGTGGAGTTTAGTATAATTATTCCGGTAATATTATAAAATGTTCAGTTTTTTCACCTGGCACTATTTTGCAAAAAATTATGTAAAAGAGCACCTCTGTATGCATAATTCATGTTTCTAATGAATACCGTTTGCGTACAAAATTATTTGAATTTCGATTACTTGTTTCAGAGATATATATATATATATATATATAATATATTAATCAAATTTATTTATATCAACACCATTAAAAAAAGGCCTGCCACGCCTAAAACANCATATATATATATAATATATTAATCAAATTTATTTATATCAACACCATTAAAAAAAGGCCTGCCACGCCTAAAACATGTTACTTTACATACCCTATTGTAGCCCTACTTGCGTGAAAATTCTGGCGGTAATCATTCGATTGATCCTAGAGATATGGCATAAATCCTCCATTTTTTATTGTGACGTTATTCATAAATGGAAGACTGAAAAGTCGTAGATGATGGTCGATAATACTGCCGGTTTACAAAGTTAAGTTGAAATTTTTTTTGTAGTTTCATAGGCACAACATATCTAGCTAAATTTTTTTAATGGCTGCCATTTTTAAAATAAGTGTCTGAACCAATTAAAACATAACCGTTTAAATGCCCTGCCGTAGTGCTACTTGTTTGCTGTATTTGGCAGGAATCGGTCAATTATTCCCCGAGGTATAAAATCAAAAGTTTTACTTATTTGTGAGGCAGTATCTCACGAAATGAATGACAAGAAGGTTTAGTGTAGACGCATTTCATGGTTGTAATATAAACTCCCAGCGTACAAAGTTAAGATGTAATTGATAACATGTCTTCGACAAAATAGCATAATATGCTGTAATAGCTATATGGCCATCATTTTGAAAATAAACGCATGCCATTTTTGAAACATACTTGTTTAAATCATCCGCTGTAGTACTACTTGTTTGCCAAATTTGGTACGAGTCGGTAAATTGTTTCCCGTGATATATAAATTAATATGGCGCTATCTTGCAAAATGGAGTACGAAAGTGGTTATTTTTATGCACATATGATGCTTGTAATCGCTACTGTTAGCATAAAGTATGTCGTTTAAATTGGTAAAATGGTATGGTAGTTATACCAAATAAACCTTAAAATATTAGCATATCCGCCTATTTGAAAACTAGTCCCTCTACAATTTGAATCGCACATTTTAAAATAACCATACCATATTAATACTTAGGTGCGAAATTTGGTGAGAATTGGTTGGGTAGTTTTCGAGCTATAACGTAAATGCTTTGTTTTTTTCATTTGGTGATAATTCAGTTAAAATTAGTTGAATGGTTTCCGAGATATAACATATCAGCCTAAACAATAAAATTGCCGCCATTTTGAAAGTACGTGCCTGGAGTGGCCTAAAACTATATAAGTATTGTGTCCTTAAAACATAATACCCGCACACTAGCGAAACTATGATAGGAGCTTGCAATGAACCGTGCAACTCAGTGTGGACCAATAAGTTACCGGGTCATCNTAACCATACCATATTAATACTTAGGTGCGAAATTTGGTGAGAATTGGTTGGGTAGTTTTCGAGCTATAACGTAAATTCTTTGTTTTTTTCATTTGGTGATAATTCAGTTAAAATTAGTTGAATGGTTTCCGAGATATAACATATCAGCCTAAACAATAAAATTGCCGCCATTTTGAAAGTACGTGCCTGGAGTGGCCTAAAACTATATAAGTATTGTGTCCTTAAAACATAATACCCGTACACTAGCGAAACTATGATAGGAGCTTGCAATGAACCGTGCAACTCAGTGTGGACCAATAAGTTACCTGGTCATCGCTGATTGTTGCACGCAGCAAGACTAGACCACTGTACGCCAGTTCAGAGCCCTTGCGTGTAGCGGTGACGTATCACTTGATGCGCGGGGCTGTGCAGTCCTTTTCACTCAGGCGCCTTTAGGCCTCAAACGCGAAAATAGTTTTAGGTAGGCGACCGCCTTAAACGTCGGTTTCGGAGTGGACACGGAACAGAAAGACTTAACCGTAAAAACTGCTCGGCATGGATGATTTATACGAAATAGTAAAACGTCGTATTTGAAATATTAGCACTAACCATAATAAAAAAATACTAGCGTTCTTGATTTGAATAATGAGTAATTTTCCCCATTAATTCAACAAAGCTTATTTACAGTATGTCATATCGCGGTACCAGACATGTAATAGAGCGCTCCATTTGCTCCGCTGCAACCAATAGTGGGACTGGCTTTCCAGATCCACCTCTCATTTAAGGTTCTCCACAATTTCAGTCTACACTGTCCTCTAGTTTAGTTGCCCCGCAAGAGAATGCGAACCAGTCGCAATTCAGCTAGCAATTAAAATCTATGTCGCAGCGCCAGTACACCATTCTGTAAGTTATTGGAGAGCGTTATTAGTTTAAATAAGTTACTATATCTTTATTTTGTAGTTATAGATTTCTTCAGAAATTATAATGCCAATAAAATATCCCAAAAGTGAAATGCTTCAAATCTTAAAGGTGGAATGTAAAATTATATTTACTTTAAATTTTTTCTAATTTTGAAAAACAGGCCTTGTTACCTTAAGTAATGATGAAAACTATCAAACTTGTTTTATTATGGTGAATATTAGTGTATCATAAGACATCGCTTGAGTTTTGAATTTAATGCCAAGGCAAAACAAAAGCTTTGGAACTATAAATCGTTGCTAGTAGAGGTACTCCCGTACTTTGCTTATCTTACCGAATGTTAACGGCCACCTTTCCGGAATTATCATTCCGCTCTTCGTCACCGTGATGGAAGTGACGNGCTTATCTTACCGAATGTTAACGGCCACCTTTCCGGAATTATCATTCCGCTCTTCGTCACCGTGATGGAAGTGACGTCGCTCATTACCATGAGGGTACATATTTTACGAAATGCTTACAACTATTATAAACCCCCAACGTAAAGAAAATTGGAACAAAGAAGTTTGACATTGCAAAATATTCCGTGCAATATGCTAGAGTTTTTATTAAATCATCCGGGAATAGATGTCTCCAACACAAAGTTTGCTCGTAAGATTTTTTAACATTGCGACTTACAACATTTGTTAAGAAAAAAACACCGTTCTTATGTGGAGAACCTTGCAAGATCGCAAATATTCCTTCGAAGAAGTAAATGGTTGAGATAAGAATTCGCGTAAAGACAATTTGTTTCTTCAGAAAAATTAACTTTGTCGTTCAAGACGACGCAAGGAAATGGAAACTGCAGTAATTCACGGCTGTAATATTTATTTCAGTCTATGGCCTCTCACGTCTCATCAGTTATGTATGCAATAACAGTAAAACTTATGTCACACGTGTGAAATATTTTCCTTTAAATTTTACATATTGGCAATTCCTCGGTCTTGAAGCAACGTGTTTAAAAGTCATTTCAAAGCAGAAAACACAGTAATACAACTGCACTAGGGCATTCTGACTAATTTTAAAAGTTCCAACTAGTAAATTTTTTGTGGTTTTTTTTTTTTTTAAGAGAAAGCTCTTAGCTCTAAGATTAAAATTAATAGCTTTGAAAATAATTGTTTACTTGAAATAAGAAAAACTTATTCGCGCGTTTTAGTTGCACAACTACGCACAAATTATTCTAGCCTAAGTGGCGTTTTTGAGTTTGTCAGCCAATAAATACTATGCATACTGAAATCATTCAGCACTACTAGTTTAACTCGACAATCTTCCGGAAGGAATAAAAATTTTATATTCATTCCAAACGCTGTTTTATTCGAATGCGTGAAATGCATAACCGCGAAAACGCACAAAATAAACTAGACTAAATTTTTTTATTATTACATGCAAAAATTAACAGTTTTGCCATTTTATAATATAAATTGAATAAATAGAAGTATTAAACAAAATAAGTAACGCTGAAATATACCGTGTTCATTTGATTTAAGATTGGTTACTGTAAGTTATTTTACAAAACAATAATGTGTAAAAAATGATAAATTTAAAAGTGCGTCATTTTATTTAGAGGTCTAGGAAAACGGTCGAGTTAAGGACACATCAGGCACACGCTAGGAACAACATAACGCACTGTGGATTTACTATAGTCAGCCTGCGCAAGGTATTGAAGTGATGTGACTCCTTCTTATTGGCCACCCGTCTCTATGGATCATTCGGCGGTCACTACGATTTTGTGGCGTCGTAACGAAATTAATGTGTATGGTATGTACGTAAACAATATTTAAGATATATTTTAATAATATGAATGCTATCAATAATTATGGAAACACTCGATTTAATAATTCTCGCTGTAAAAAAAACTAACAAAAAAAATTAAGTTTTTTGAAAGTGCAAATATTTTCAAATGCTACTCGATAGAAAACGACTCAAAATTATTTAATGCGGTCACCGAAATAGTGGAAACCATCTGGCGGCCTTAAACTGTTTGTGCATGTAGAAGTAGTTGATTGAAAACTAGTTGCCAAAAATATTTCTGTAACGCTACAAATACATTAAAGTAAATTTTCCGAAACCTTAGCGTGGGATTTCTAAAACTAATGTTGAATTTTAACAACCAGGTGTTGTAGACGTCAAGTTTATTATAAAAACTGAGCTGCATGACCAATTTTTCATGCTTTTTTGTAAAACAATGTCTTGTAAATCAAAACAATATTTCACCTGTAGAGTTACAAGATATTCTTTGGCTAATAGTTTCCAAAGAATTGTTTTCTACATTTACAGAAGATTTTTACTGTGCAGTAGTCAATGAAGATCCGAAGATATGAGATGAACTCATGTGATTATGTAACTGTTTATTCCTAAAGTATTGTCCGAGCTCCATTGTGAACGTGTGTACACGATAGCCCTTGCGTGTGGAGGTGTACGCAGTGGCGATAGTTGATGGCGTGTCGTATATACAATGCCTCCAGTCAATAGAAGAGCCGGAGGAAAGAACGACGAGAAGTAATTTTCTTTATTTATTATAATATAAATCTTTGAAAGAAAAACTGCAACGTTGTTTTCGTTCACATATTAAAGTTATTTTAGTAATTGTTAATTACACTATAAACTACTACTTTACCTAAATCAAATCGATTTCGAGTCACGTATGACTGTTTGAACATTGCGAGTATTGCATCAACTATGAACGACTTTGTATTTCTTATACGATTACGTTTTACCGCAGGCTTCTCTTGTGTAGAGGAAACTGTAAGTGACGCGAGCTTAAGGATACTGCCTACCTGCCACTTGAAATCCGTTACAGTGTCTGAAATACACTTTTTTTTCCACGAAACAACTAAACGTGTTCTCATTACACCGATATACGAAAAGAAAACACACTTCAAACGAGGGACTAATATCAATATATAATTCACATTTCATATGCTATTTCCATGTCGTTCAACGTAGCTAAAAACCGCTTTTTAGCACATTATATTATACGGGTCTGAAACATTCGAAACTATTATAAAAGCTTCTACCAAACATTGTTCCAGGCTTTTATGGATTTGTAAAATTGCAAGGTCAGCGTTTTGAGTCTGTTAATAAAAACACGGTGACGGAAACACTGCACGCCAGTCCAGCGCCTGCGCGGAAGAGTGATAGAGAACTAGGTGCGTACGTCATTGTCGCCCTTATCGCTTCAAAAGCGTTAAACAGCTCCAGGTAGGCGGCACCCTTTAAGTGGAGAGCTTCCAGTCGTCTTGGATTTACGTTTATTCCTCCATAACTTAATTTCCAGATTCGATGTTTAAAAGCCAAGCTCGTCAACGGGCAAGAGACATCTTATCAGTTATTTCAAGAATCATCTTATTTTTCTCCAGTTACTTGTTTTACATTTATAACCTTAATCAAAGGTGCCCTCGCTAACTTCTGTCCCACGTGGGACAAATGCGTTATTAAAACAATGCCGATTCAAATAATTGTATTAAATACCATGTTAAGCTTTGATTTTGAATGTCCGAGCATAAAGTTTCATCACGGAGATTTGTAAAAAAATCCATGCTGGATGGTATTTGCCCGCCTTAAGCAAGACGTAGAGCGGTTTCCAATGGAACCTGCACTCGACTGTAAAGCATGCAGAGATCATTAAAAAGCATTACAGACACTACCGTAATAGTCAGAAAAGTACGATTTAAAATACTTATGAAAGAATACAGCATATAATTTGCAATAATTGCTAAAATTTTCTCAATAAATTAATATTGACATGACTTTGATATCACAAATAACTACAGATATAAATTCAGTGCTCCATTTCTAAGGAGACATTATAAATGGGAGAAAGTACATTCTTTTCACTGGTATTATACGAAAAATATACTTTTACGTCAATTTAAATTCGGATCCTATAGCTTTTAATTAAAATATATTATATAAATTTTAAGGGACATTTCTACAGCCCTGACATCACCAAAAAGCTTCTGTATATTACACATGTTATATATATTTTTTATCAAAATTTTTAGCAGCTTCAAAACTTATGACATAAATTTTCCACCAGCAGCTGGCATNTGTTATATATATTTTTTATCAAAATTTTTAGCAGCTTCAAAACTTATGACATAAATTTTCCACCAGCAGCTGGCATTCACTAATGTGTTTATGTTCACACATAATTCCTAATAAACATTCTTTTTTAAATGTGGAAAAATCTCTATTTCCAGAACTTGGGTAAAATACGCCCACACATGTGTAGCATGTGTAGCATCTCTTGTGTAGCTTCACTTCAGTGAAGTGAGGTATTAATAATACCTCGCTACACNTGTTATATATATTTTTTATCAAAATTTTTAGCAGCTTCAAAACTTATGACATAAATTTTCCACCAGCAGCTGGCATACACTAATGTGTTTATGTTCACACATAATTCCTAATAAACATTCTTTTTTAAATGTGGAAAAATCTCTATTTCCAGAACTTGGGTAAAATACGCCCACGCATGTGTAGCATGTGTAGCATCTCTACACATCGAAGTGAAGTCACTTCACTCCATAATTATTATGGAGCGATCACAAGAGACTAGATGACTAGACTAATTAAACATCTACACCTAATTATAATCAATTGGCCATGGTAGAAAATACCTAACTAAAATTCAAAAAGCATTTTGGGCTGCTGGAACCCAGAAAACAATAACAATGACTCTGATCTTATGTAATAAAATAATTAGTAATAACGTTTACAACTACTTTGAATGATTAATCCATTTCAAACTCTAAAGTTATCATTGTATAACTGAAACGGATGTGGATGAAATTAATTATTTACATCATTTCTAACACTATTACTAGTAATATTTATTATATACAGCTACAGTAATTCAATGAACCCTGCTTGATAATCTTTTTTCTCTAAACTGTTATTTATACATCATCCACGATTAAAAAATAGAATCTTGTTAATTGATTTTCTAAAACATAGAAATAAGTACATTTGGACAAAGTGTAATTTCATTGTAACAAAATATAAGCTTTCTTATACATTATACGACATCAACAGTACTGCCGTGAAAATGTTTGTGTTGGTGTACAGTCGGATGCTGTTTTCAGTTGAAAGCCACTGTCCTACCTTAGGGTGCTTCCTCTACCTGGAGTTGTCCGCGTTTGAGGCCGAGAAGCGCGAGAGCGATAAGGATTACACTGATACGCGCATGTAGTGCGCCATCCTCACTGAGCGCCAGGCACTGAACTGGCGCGCAGTGTTCTAGTAGTGCTGCGTGTGGGACTTCGACTTTGTGGTTACCCTATAATGTTATTTTTGGGAAGTCTGTAGCATGCCCTACGAGTACATTTGTATGAATCTGACCCGAATTTTTTGAGATACAGCGTTGTCCCAAAGCCGTTTTTAACTATGGTGGAGTGCTCTGAAACGGTTCTTACGACATCTTGAAGGCAACCAACCGGCTTTGTGTCATGTGTGTGTTTTTTTCGTAAATGAGCACACATGGACTCGCCTTTAATTTTTCCATNCAACCAACCGGCTTTGTGTCATGTGTGTGTTTTTTTCGTAAATGAGCACACATGGACTCGCCTTTAATTTTTCCATGCAAAAACGCATTTCAAACACTGTGTAGCATAGCTGAAGCTCCAGATAGTCGGGAGCCTTAAGGCTAGACTTTATCCCTTATACAGGAATTCTTCGTTTTCGTTTCATANCTGAAGCTCCAGATAGTCGGGAGCCTTAAGGCTAGACTTTATCCCTTATACAGGAATTCTTCGTTTTCGTTTCATAATTTCAGTTTCAGAGGTATTATTAGAAATGTTTCATTATAGAGAATTTACAATTTACTAGTTTTTATTACTTTCGTATCTAATTTGCATTTATGTTATCTTATTTTCTGCTCACAACAGAGGCAGAAACTTTTTGATTGAATATAAATATATTCTCGTCTTTTTACAACTATAGCCTGTTCACTGTAAAGTGTGCACTTTTGAGGCCCTAGTTACTTTTTTCTTTCAGCCATTTTTTTTATCCTTTAGCCACCTTTTAACATAAATATTGACATGTAAGTAATAAAGACAATGTGTAAATATTGCCACACTCGGAAATTAACGTCTAAAGCAAAATAAAATTTATTTAATTACTATTATTCCAAATGAGAGGAGTTTCAAAAGTTCTCATTTTACCGTCAATAGCCTTTAACTGATAACACACAATTAAAATTCAGCTGAAAATTATTAAACAAGTAAAAGGTGAATTTCTTTATAATCGCACTTTGTCAGTAATTACTGTGAATCCGAAATTATGACGCGAAAACAAATAAATTAAGGTGGAGGGGTGAAGCCTGAGGTGGCGGAAGGGGCACGTGTGACGTCTCCAGCGGCGCAGGTGTGAGAGGCGTCGTGCAGGGGTTGCAGCGTGCAGGCCGGCGCGAATGACGCCTGACGAGGGGAGGCGAGGCGGACCTCTGCGCGCCACCCACACCCACCACCTGCCCGCCAGCCACAGACGCTCCATAAATCATCACAATCATCAGTCGTGGCGACGCCCCGTCCGTCCGTCCCGGGTAACCCTTCCTTCCCGTCGTCGTAGCCGCTTGTGGTCGTCCTGGCCACAGCTGTCTCGTGTCCGGCTGTCGGCCGTCCAGGGGGCAGCTAGCTACACTCGGCAATTAGTGATTCAGGCTGTTCACGATAAACTCAGCGCTTTTGATATTAACCTTTGAAAAATGTCACTGCCCCTACCTGCAGATATTTTAACGAGGGCACAGAGTGGCATGCGCCGGAGGGAAAGTAGTTCCATGTCTTAACGTTGAACTACAAATTCAAGGTAAACATTTGTGCAAACTGAAATAATTTCTTTTTTTTTCCTGTTTTTTTTTATGCTTCTAGGTATAAGAATGAGCAAATACAGTATGTAAAATATTAACTTTTCACAATTTTCACAGTTTCACTTGACCGACGTGCGAATAAAGTGATGAGGCTCACGGCAATGCTAATATTTCATTTAGCGCGAGAATAAACAATATTCATACACGTAGATCTTAAGCAGGGCTTTCAAAAGTGCCCAGTTTACCGTGAACAGCCTTTATGAATGTGGTTTGAGGTGGAAGGGCGTGGAACTTCGCAATTGCCAGTTGTACTGTGTAAAGGCTGTTCATGATAAGGTCAGCACTTTTAAAAGCCCCAATTAAGATCTACTTGTACGTGCATTATGTGTATTCTTCCAACATTTGCACAATTAACGTTGATATGGGCCTGATCATTTTATTCATGCCTCGACTAAGTGAAAATGTGAAAATATTAGCAACGTAAATATTCTACACATGTGATAATTTTTACACTTGTATGCATTAATAACAGACAGTAAAAGATATTTCTTCAGTATTCACAAATGTTTACGTAATACTTTTAATTCAACGCAAAACGGGGTACTACTTCCCCTAGCAAACTATACTCGGCACATGGCAAATCAGTGCGTCCGTTAAAATACATGCAGTTATGGACAGTGACATTTTTCAAATGTTGATTTCAATAGTACTCACTTTACCGTGAACTTAGGCCGAGTTTTACTGCCCCCCGCTAAAACAGAAGTATAGCCAGCCGGCAGTTGCGCTTGACAGCCGGCTAAATAGTTAAATAGGAGCGGGTGTTTTAGCACTCATGTGCAGCCTCCTGTTTATCATCGGAATGTTCGGCTATGATTTCATATATATTGGATATCAAAATTTAAGCAAAATATATGATATTCAGTGTGTTTGTGAAAGCCACTTTCGTAGTATTCAATACCGTTGTTCAGCTTGTGATTATATATATATATATATATATATATATATATATATATATGGTGATTCACAGTAACAATAATTGTATGTATTTATATATGTGTGTATATACGCACACACACACTGGATGATTCACAGCACCCGTATCATCTCCTTGTTCTCAGAAACAACACGACACCGGGGGTTCACGAAAAAATTTTGATAGGCTATAGAAGCATCGATTGGTAGAAATCCCATTCCCCGAACATAGCGGTGGTAGGGGTATTGGGGGTGAGCTTTGTAATTGCAAATTAGAATGTGGGTCGTATAAGTTCTCGTTGATAGATCGTCTAAAAGGAAACATTTACTAAGACACTTTTGTTTTGACGTGCATAGTTTACGCACAATGACCATTGATCGCAAACGTGTTTTTCTTACTAAAATCGAAAGGAATTCAACGTAACATATGGTTTTACTGGCGTGCATACCTAGTTTACGTACAATGAAAAGGATGTCGGGTGTACTGTAAATATCGGTAAGGTGTGAAAGAACTACCGTGAAATGGGGACACTCATTCTTACACAGCACTCTTCATAAGTGTTCTAAATGTCGAACATCCTGTATCAGACACGCCTCTGTTCTCCGTCTTACATTCGCGGTTGCTCGGCAGACCTCAGCACTAATGAGAGATTCACATGCTGCTCTGATTCTGTCTTCCAAGCAATGTAAAACGTATTACTGTGGAATGAACGAAGTTTCGATTGTCAGTTAACTTGCATGCAAAACCTGCAGTTCCTGTACATGGTAGATGGCTTATCTGCTTGCTGCTTAGTGCTGCCTTACTCTCTGATTTTGTTCGGAAACAGTCTAATAATAACAGTTACGTTTATCCACTTATCATTGATTGTGCGTAAACTATGCACGTCAGTTCACAATGTGCGCCATTACGGTATTTCCGGTGGGAGTGTGAGACTCGCTGTGTGCCTCACCGCATGGACTCGTGCAGTAGGTATTAGACAGTTTCCGAGCAAACGTGGAGAATAATGTTGCACTACGCAACAAGCAGATACGCCATCTACCACGTACAGAAACTGCAGGCTTTGCATGCAAGTTAATTGAAAATCGAAAGTTCGTTCATTCAGACAGTCGTTCCGTTTACATTGCAACCATTAATCGTGTGTGTTGGTTAATTTCCAGACAATGTCTGTATGTAGTGTTACTTTCGGAATGGAATGCCGTTTACAAACGAAGAAGCATTTGACAAGCTGATGGTACTAGGAGAATGTTGTCGGAACTGCGTAGCTGTTGCCCGTTTGTACGCAGAGAGATACCCACAGTGCGTCCAGCACTCATATAATATCTTCAATCGTCTTGAATGTCGCGTGTGAACAACCTGGCTAATGCAATCGACACGCAACAAACGTTGTCGTATCAGATGACCTGTGAAAGATGAGAGGGCTGTTGATGTACTTGCTGCCACTTTAGTTCACCCTCATGATTCTACAAGGAGTATTTTCCGCGACTCAGGATTGTCTAAAAGTATAATGTGGATAATCCTCGCTGTTAATTGTTTACATCCGTACCATGTACAGCTGCACAAAGAACATGGGAATAATGACTTTCCTAAGTGCTTTGATTTATGCAACTGGTACCTAAGCAAAAACCGTGCTTTCCATCGCAGCATTTTGTGGACTGATGAGGCCGCATGCAAGAGTACTGATAACGTTAACATACATAATGCCCATACCTGGTCTGAGGTCAACTCCAGGATTCGCTCCGTAAAGTGGATAACCAGCATGTGTGGAGCCACACTTCGTGTGGCCTTTGCGGATATCGTGTCATTGGGCTATATTTTTCAAGGGCAATTGAATGGTGCAGCTTATGCAGACTTCCTAGAGAATATTTTCTATCAGCTGATCGACGATGTCCCTCTCACTCTGCGATTAACACTGTGGCTTCAACAGGATGATGGCTGTCCTGCTCACTTTTCACGCAGAGCTCAGCTAGTTTATGACATGTCATTCCCCAGACGAAGGATTGGACTAACAGGTCCTGTAGCTTGGCCACCACGTTCTCTAAACTTGTCCCCAAATGACTTATTTTTGTGGGGGAGAATTAAAGTCATCGTCTACTGTGTGCAACCAACAACGAGTGAAGACATGAAATACAGAATCAGAGCAGTATGTGGTTCTCTCAGCTATGCTGAGGTCCGCCGAGCAACCGCGAATGTAAGACGGAGAGCTGAATCGTGTCTTATACATGCTGGTCGAAATTTCGAGCACTTATGAAAAGTGATGTGTGCGAATGAGTGTTCCCAGTTCTTATTTCACAGTGGTTCTCTTACACCATACCGGTATTTACAGTATACCTGATGTCCTTTTGATTGTACGTAAACTAGGAATGCATGCCAGAAAACCCACTTGTTTCTTTGATTTCCTTTTGATTGTAGTAGAAAAACAATAGTTTTCGTTCATTTTCATTGTTCGCGTACTGCGCACGTCCAAACCATATGCTTACATGAATTATTTTACTGTGTGTAAATTATGCACGTCGGAAAATCAACTATCTTATTTAAAGTTTGATACCTGCCCAATGCTATGGTTTATAAGTAGGTATTGAATCTGCTCTCGGCGTGAGGCGCTAGCGATTGATGCTGGCCCTCCGTGTTAGGGTGTAGAAATACGTCGACACTATTGTCTCTAGGTCCAATTTACTAATAAATTCACCTCGTTTTTAGGTTACCAATAAATCAGTTTTATTAACGCTTAACAGGGCTACTCATACATGTACACACGAGACAACACTCCCCTTCCCTTTTATACGTAGGCTCCGTATTGTTTGGCACGGCGCTCCGCGTCGTGGAAGGGGGGGGGGGAGGCAAGATTCTTCACACTCACTGGATGACTCTACTTATCTGGATGGAGGCGCTGTCTTCTCTCGGCTGGCGACTTGGGACTGCTCCGACACTTGGTGGGCGTCTCGACGCCCTCTTGAACTCCCGGTTCTCTCCGCACTTCTCGCTCGACGACGTCTGACTGACTGATCGATCATCGCACTGGCTTCGTCCGGCTCCGACCCGGACACCTCGCTTCAGGCCCCCCGACTGACTGCCTGACTGCTCGATCCTCGACTGACTGATCCATTCCTCCCGCTCTCCCGTCGTTTTGTAGGCTCCATCGCCATATTCAACTTGCACTGTCCCTGCATGTGGCCGGGGTTCTTGCCGCGTCCCCCCTGAGTCGTAAAACACGTGGCTGCTGCTCCTGTGGTCCGCAGTCGGCCTGGCATCGCCTATTGATTCTGGCCTGGAAGTTTATTGTTCTGTTCTGCACATGCGGGAACTCTTGGGTGGCCACTTTGGTTCAGCGCACGTGTTGTTCTCCTGCCTCTGGATAACGTGCCGCTTTTCTCCCAGCACACCCGCTAAATGCTCTCAATGTTTATTGCTGAAACTAGCCCGGGACAGACTCAGCCGCTGGTGTGGGCTCAGCGTCCCTTGGCATCTGCGAGCTGCAGCTGCATCTGCCTTCCTCCGCACATGGTTGTTCCACAGGGCCGTCCTGGCGCCACCCCCCCCCATAACTTCTGCAAAACCCTTAATCCTTATTGCAGTCTTCCGCCTGCGAGCNGGGCCGTCCTGGCGCCACCCCCCCCCATAACTTCTGCAAAACCCTTAATCCTTATTGCAGTCTTCCGCCTGCGAGCTTCGCCAGAGCGTGTGTTCTGACGAATAAAATATAGGGACGCAGAATGCGTCAAGTTGTTTCCTTTTAGACTACCTATCCAACGATACCATATTCAACCCATTTTCCTATTTGCCATTTCAAAGCTCAATCCCCGTACCTCCGCCCTCCGTATGTTCGGAGGAATAGAACTATTACCCATCGATGATTAATATGAGGTATAGTTATCATAATTTTTTCGCGAACCCCCGGTTTTGTATTGTTCCCGTGAAAAAGGGGTGATACGGGTGGTGTGAATTATCCTGTATATATTTTTATATATGTTAAATTATTTGTTAAATATATGTTGTCAAATTTGATATTGATAGAACTGGGTTGAACACGCTTGTGAACTTTCGAATTTGTACTGTTTTTAACTTACTCAATTCCGGTGAGTACGATTGAGGACATGTTGCAAATGAGAAATATTTGTGGTTTTCAGTGTTCACAAGGAATTATTGGCCGGTGCTAGAGCGTCTTCCTTGGGATAAATATGATTTATTGACGTTTCTGGGCCTCACATTTCTGATTTATTTCTGACATCAACAAGCACTCAGTACGTTCTTCACTGATTGAAAGAAGCGTACTAAGCGTCCTTTACACAAATACAGTGCAAATAAAATACATTAAAAGATTGCAGCACTTGAGATCCTTAATTAATTCAGGACCGAATGTGTTAATAACTATGTCCTAATGAATCAAAAAATTTCAGTTGAAGTTAATTACTTTACTTCGACGATATTGCATACTAAGCTAGAATAGTTTAATGAATGCCATTTAATAATACGTACTAGTTTACATCAGCGGCTGCAGTACTGTTTGCCAAATTGTATAGGAATTGGTTAATTGTTTCCCGAGATATTTCATAAAAGCTTTATTTATTTTTGTGGCGCTCTGTTATAATATGGCGCAAAGAATAGGCTCCACGAAGAGAAACTTGTAGACACATTTTATAGTTGTAATATATATATATATATTGTCAGCTTTCAGAGTAAAGTTGGAATTGATTACCTTGTTTCGCAGATATAGTATACAAAGCTAAAAAAATTTTATAACCACCATATATAAAATATGTGTCTGACCTACTTAAAACAAACCAGTTTACATCACCTTCCACAGTACTACTTGTTTGTCAAATTTTGTCGGAATCGGGGAATGTTATTCCGAAATGTGATACAAAAACTTTATTTATTCATGTGATGCTTGCTATCTTACAAAGCAGGGAAGTGATTTTGTATGTATTGGCATATATGATGCTCGAAATATATAATGTCAGCATACAACTTCTGGTCGAAATTGGTCGAACAGTGTGGTATATGTACCAAATAAACCTANGAACAGTGTGGTATATGTACCAAATAAACCTAAATATTCAAATGGAAACTATTTTAAAAATAAGTGTATAATCAGTTTAAATCGCATACGCTTACATGGCCTACCATCGTGTTTGTTAATTACGTACCAAATTTGGCGAGAATTGGTTTGGTGGGTTTTGAGATTTAACATAAAAACTTTATTATTATTTCTTGTAGTGCTATCTTCCAAAATGGCAGGATATAAATATATCCATTCCTGAATTCAACACTCACATGATACAGTGTCAACATACAAAATTTTGTTTAAAAATTCTGAATTGTTCCCGAGAAATGACATCACCCTAAACTTTAAAATTTCCATCATTTTATTATTAAGCACCCGCCTTGGTNAAATATTCAAATGGAAACTATTTTAAAAATAAGTGTATAATCAGTTTAAATCGCATACGCTTACATGGCCTACCATAGTGTTTGTTAATTACGTACCAAATTTGGCGAGAATTGGTTTGTTTGGTTTTGAGATTTAACATAAAAACTTTATTATTATTTCTTGTAGTGCTATCTTCCAAAATGGCAGGATATAAATATATCCATTCCTGAATTCAACACTCACATGATACAGTGTCAACATACAAAATTTTGTTTAAAAATTCGGAATTGTTCCCGAGAAATGACATCACCCTAAACTTTAAAATTTCCATCATTTTATTATTAAGCACCCGCCTTGGTAGAAAACTATAAAAGTCTAGTGCTCTTACTAAATAATATACATGTCTACCAATTTGCGCTATACTATTCAGCGTTCAAGAGATCTACGGAGGGACACACACTCATACATACATATATCTATACAATACACGCATACACACAACACACACGCAGCGCACACATACACACAAAGAGAGAGAGAGACAGGAAAGAAGGCTAGAAATATCACTGGTAAAAAATTATTTCTTGCAATGTTAACAAGAACCGTCTTTGTTGAACATATAGAAAAGATTTTGCACTGGTAGGAATTACTAAGCTGAAACTACGAATTCTTATCCTACTTTCCAAAGGGAACAAAGACTTGCTAGATAACTTTCCTATCTGCGTGTCTGTGTGTATGTGTATTTATGCTCGAGTATGTGTGAGTATGTGCGTGTATGTGTGAGAATGTGTAAATGTGCGTGTTGTATGTGCCTTAGTGTATGTACCCTTTAACAACTTTTTAACGCGTAAGATAAATTTTACCAAACTCATTACACATATAGTTTTAATGAAGGTCATTCAATATTTATACGTTTTTACCACGCTGAGTACTTACTTTTCAAAATGGCGTCCATTTAAATATTTATGAAACTATGCTATATCTATCTCGGGACCCAGTAGACATGTCTGAGCAAAATTTTGTACTTTGACAGTGCATCATGTGACAATAGAATTTGTAGATAAATATTGTTGTTGGTCTGTGACTATGGAATATAGCACCACATGTACACATAGAGCTTTTAAGTTAAGTCTAGAAAACTACTTAACGGATTCTCGCCAATTTGGCATGCAAGTAATAATTTGGTGGGTCATGTAAACATATGAAATTTAAATTGATTAAGCACTTATTTTCAAAATGGTGACCATACCAATACACTAGGTTTATTTTGTGTATATGCATGTTTCCCCAAGACAAATTCCTGGCTGCATCTTATCTTAGACGTTTGTTATTTGAAATGTCCTCCGTTAGTTTTCAATTAATTTCCAGGTTCACAGTGCTTACAACACAAACGCATCTAACAGATCCAATAATGTGACATTAGGCATCATCTTTTCTTTTCTCAAAAATGCTTACAGCAATAAATGCATTTTTTTTCTTTATTGAGAATATTTACTATATTAAATGTCTTTCGAAATTAAATCCCCTTCTTTCTTCGATAATTGTTTTCACTAATACGATAGCAATTGTATAATACTACATTTTCAAAAAAAAAAAAATTACGTTCAGAGATTCAAGAGTTTTAGAAGATTTTTAGTCCAACGTTTAGTTTATGTTTCCAGCATATTTTCCTCTTAGATTATTAACGTTCGAGCGATTGCATTTCTTAACAAAAGTTATTTTTTTTGTCGATTACGCCATTTTTTGAGGTGGGTAAAATTATAAAAATGGTATACCAGAATATTTGAATACATCCTAATTAATCCTACAATTTCTTGGTGTTTTCAGATCCTTAAAGTTTTTCAGAGTATCTTGCAATTTTTCAATAGGTAGGCAGACCACTTGTGCATATTTATTTCCATTACTGGTTTTATGTCTATCATGTCGTTTCGCTAATATTCTGTCATTATTTCTTGCATTTGGCATTGAAAGAATATTCTATTTCTAGTCTCGAGATTTTTGATGCCGGAAAATAGTGTCCAAATAAATTAAGCTATCTATTATACGAATGCAACTATTGGAAATAGTAACATATTGGAAGGATGGTAATTACGTAAAAATTTTCATCATTTTCCATCAAACATAGGTTCACCTACAATTTTACTATTTTACTTTACGAGTGTTATTTCTGCACTCTGCCTTGATCACACATTTTTATTTGGCGATCATAGCACATCCAGGATTGACAGCGTGTGGATCGCTGGAAATCTTTCTTTAGACTACTCTTAGTACCATAAGCACCGCAGATGTATTCTAAATGTAGCAAGTACCCCGCAAGACCAATTTAGCGAGTGCCGGGAGTGGAAAGTCTTAGAAGCTGTGGCACTAAGATTGTTTACGTTGGCAGAGGCGGCGACCATCACAGCGTCTTCAGCGCGGCCACGATGCTCGTCATCCCGAGCGCCCTGCCCCCCTCCCCTCTTAACAACACCTGTCTGCGATGAGCGAGACCAATTCCCTCAGCCGTGAAAATGATCCCGCATTGTGATGTTAATGGCCGTCTGGCCGGCGGCTGCTCACGCGCAGATCCAACAACTTCTTACCCACGCATCAGCGGCGGTGCGTCACCTCCACTGTGAGCCCAGCAACCTGTTGCCGCGTCTCGCAACGCAGCACCTGTCACTGCATCTACAAGCCGATCTCCTGTCAGGGAAATTCATGCTGGCTTAGTGGATCCTATACCTGCAAGTATCACACATCCCCCTTTACACAAACTATACAAATAAGTTAACAAAACTGATATTAAATATACATTATTTAACTGTCTTTTATCTTTCTTTCACCACTACAAAAAAAANAATAAGTTAACAAAACTGATATTAAATATACATTATTTAACTGTCTTTTATCTTTCTTTCACCACTACAAAAAAAAATTTATACAACCACTTGTTATAGAAGATATTTAGAGTTGGTGGTACATAAACTAACTCGAAATATGTCCNAAAAAAAATTTATACAACCACTTGTTATAGAAGATATTTAGAGTTGGTGGTACATAAACTAACTCGAAATATGTCCATTGAATTCTTCACGAGTTTAGAGGCCAATATGGAAAAAATAAACAAAAAGATTTTAATTTTATCTCAATTTGCTTCCTTAAAATTGTTACGTACTATTAAACTCTATAGCGTTAATTTATAGTCCATTCCTCATTAATATCAAAGTTTTAGTCTAAGAATGAATTTATTCACTTTGACTCTATGTTATTTCATTTAAATCATTTCGCCCTTCTTTAAAAGTATTTCGTTAAGAAAAAACTTAATTTGATCATCTTCGTGTGCTTCTGCTATTGTGTATATACTTTTATGCAAATGACACATCACTATAGCCTCTTTCCGTCTCAGCAAAAAGGCACAAGGCATAGATTAATTTTTTTTATTTTGAAGCGTTTGTTTGATGCTATTTATAAGATAAATTATATAACATCCAATATAGTTGCTTAATAATGTGAACTGATTTAGTTAATTTTATTTCATAGATACGTTAACATCAAGTTTTTTTAAAAATCTTTGACTGTTATTTTATAAAACTATATTGGACTGTTACACAGATAAGATAATAATAATTGTTTTAAAATATAGAAAAAAAAATTTTAAAAAAATTAAATTTTAACTAAATGGTAATGAAATTAAAAACCTTACCACTTGGAAGACCATCACCTGTGGCGATTTCAGGAAGTCACAGAAGACAAAAATCAGGATGGCCAGACCGTGAATCGAACCTGTATTCCCCTGAATTCTACTCATGTATGTCACCACTGCGCCACCAGGTTCGGTATAATGCTATGAAAAAAATAAATCATATTAGGACATATCTATAAAATAGAGAATGTTCTTGTGAAAATAAATATACAAAAAGTAGGAGAGTAAAATGAAGAGTGGGAGTGGCAATCCTGTGTTGATGTGACAGCAGGCGGTGACGTTGGGGCGGTGACGTTGGAGCGATGTGTCTCGGCGGCATCTCCCGCGCATGCGTGGGTCACAAACGTGGGTGTATCTAAGCAAATGAGGGTGAGAAGTGGAAACGGAGAAAAGGGAAGGAGACATCGATCAGATACAGTACCTTGTTAACATAGCAAGGAGTTGACACAGTTGACAGTCGGGACACGCGTCACAGGTGACATGAGTGAATGCCTTTCCTCCTCCACTCCCCGGCTATTCCTGGCCGAATCCTTCTGGCCTTTCGCCTCCCTGGACACCGCCCTGGCCGAGCGTGATAAAGACCCATTACCGTCAAATAAAACTCGCGGACCGATGGCCAGCGCGACATGGGCGGTGAAAGAAAGATGAGAGAGAGAAAAAAAAATTTCTGACCGACGGGGCCGAAGCGCCGAAAATGGAAAGGGGAAAAAAACCTTAAGGTGGGAGTGGTTCTCTTGATCCAGGACAAATGCTAGAAATCAGGCTCTTCAGGGTCCCACCTCTCTTCTCTCTCTTTTCCCTTCGCCNTCTCTTGATCCAGGACAAATGCTAGAAATCAGGCTCTTCAGGGTCCCACCTCTCTTCTCTCTCTTTTCCCTTCGCCTCGCCGCTACGAATCCCAGGTCGGAACTGCCAAATTGCTCTTGAAATAAAAGGGCGGTGATACGTCGGGCTGACCAAATTAGGACGAAGCAGGTTTTTTTTTGTCGGTGTCCTCCGTCTCGAGCCTTCTCGGCGGTGTCTGGGCAAGCGTCAGGAGGAAGCACAAATATTCGTGGCAGAAAACTAAAGTCAGTGAAACGTGTTTCTTCATTAAGAGAAAATACATAATACATGGTAAATTATTTTACGTACGGGGACATCACAAATTTTGATTCAGTTACGCAATACTTAACGTTTATTTTTAAATATTTGTCATTTATTTTTGATCGTTTTTAATATAAGAAGAAGATACATTNTTTTACGTACGGGGACATCACAAATTTTGATTCAGTTACGCAATACTTAACGTTTATTTTTAAATATTTGTCATTTATTTTTGATCGTTTTTAATATAAGAAGAAGATACATTTCGTCTTACCTGAAGGTATACAGTGTCCTAAAGAAGTTTAAATACAAAACTTTCGGTGGAAATTATTGTATAAAATATAAATTTACAGCGAAAAAAAATTAACGCAATGAAAATAGGACGTTGAAATAGCTCGAAAGAGACTGCGTGTAAATAACGCTGTTGAATGAAATCTTTATTAGAATTGTTTTGTATCAAAACCTTTGTGAGACTGAATTAAGAAGTTTGCTTAGCTAAACAGATGTTACATTTTCAAATAATTTTATGAGGGACAACATATTTACTAAACTGTTAACACGTAACTCTTAATTTATATTACAAGGTCAATTTATAAAACTGTTAATCACATAATTTCGTGAAAACTTTCCCGTAAGAAACAACACATTTACGCAAAATTATTAAATTCATTTTTACAAAAGAAAACACTAATTTTGCAGGCCTGTAATAATAGAGTAAACTCTCGTGTTGTGATACGAGGTTTTTGTTCTAATACAAAAAATACCTAAATATATAGCTGGCCACTTAGGTAAAGGCGAGTATGATAAATCTCAAGGAAGATCCTACAGCCACGATTCCTACATGATGAATCACTTCCAAATGTTACTCAGACACACGTAACGCATTACAGGAAGTCTCAAACTACTAGTCCGTCTTCACAGTGAATTTGTATTGTATCTGATACTTATGAACACCACTTTTTCGTAGTTGACGTCATTCGCATATTCGGAGGTAGTTCGTATCCTAAAAATACAATAAAATTTTTTAATGAAACGACATAAAAGATCCATTGCACACACTGGATTGTAATCCATCATTGGTGGCACTAAGGTACAGACACCGTTACCTAAGGCAACGAAGTCATCCCAACGTCCCTTATGTATAGTATAATGCATAGTTTGAAAGCATGATAGTTATCTGGAATGTTTTATGGAGTAGGGCACCAGTAACGTTCGGTGCCACACTGTCATTAATAAAAATGCATATTCTGTGTTCATAAAACACAGTGTGGAAACTTTGTGAACTTCGTAGTGCGTAATCATGGTGTAAGTTCTACAGGTCATGTATCAGTCCACGTATATAACGTTTGTGGTAGTGTGTCGCTACTAGGCCACCTGAGTTATACAGAGTGGTGGCCAGTAGTTTATATAGTTAAATTATTTAGGTGCAGACNTCGCTACTAGGCCACCTGAGTTATACAGAGTGGTGGCCAGTAGTTTATATAGTTAAATTATTTAGGTGCAGACTAATGACACCTGAGGCTGTTGCTTTAGGGGTAAACAAATACTCGTATTCTCCNTAGTTAAATTATTTAGGTGCAGACTAATGACACCTGAGGCTGTTGCTTTAGGGGTAAACAAATACTCGTATTCTCCATTATTTAACACATCAGGATTTTATTGATCAGAAGGTCACATAGTTATTACACACTCTGGCGAGACTGAGCCCCCCTGCAAGTCGTTTGCCTGAAGGGCTGGTGGGCTGAATACTATTCGCCGGGGAAGGTTGTTGAAGGGAGGCGTTTCTCTACTTATCTGTGACTGCGGCTTTTGGTGAGTTGTCTTCGTTGGTAGCTGAGGCATGGTGAGTTGGGTGGCCCTCGTTCAGGCCCTCGGACTGGCTCTCGTTGACGTGCTGTGCTAAGTTGGCTTTTTCCTGCGGCTTTGACTGTCTCTTTCTGAAGCCCGGGATTTGGGCTTCCCGTGACTTGTACTTGCCCTGCGATCCCAGCTGGCGTTCCTGGTTGGAGAGTGCTTCCTCCCCGTCCTTCTTCTGGCTATCACAAATATGTCTGCATTTATAACCGCGGAAACTGCCACTATGTTTTCGGAAATGAACTTATAAGTTCTCGGTACTTTTACTGGGTTTTGTCTCGGGAATTTACACATGAAGTTTCGGGCGCCACTCGGACTGGGGCTACCACTCGTTTCCGGGAATTTACTCATATTCTCGGTACTGTTCTCGTCACACGACTGCTTACTCCCGTTTTGGCTTCTCCCGTTTCGGTTGCATCTATCTCATCTCGCGGCTGTACCGCCGAACAACTCCCGTCTCGGTTGAACAACTGACTGTACATTACTGCCTGGGGTCGGGCCCGAACTCCGGCCCATTGATACTACTGCCTCTCGCCTAACTGCCTTCTCTGTCTTGCATCGTGGATGCCGAACAACTCCTCGTCGACGACTCACTGATGACAACTGCCGATGACAACTGCCCGACAATAACTGACTGACCACGAACCTTGGCTGCTTCCGAATTTAATCCGTCTCCCGATATATTCAAATTGGCTGTCAGCAGATTGTGTCGAGAGAAACAGGGACTTCCTTGGTGTCCCTCGCGCGTTTTTTTGTATTGGATTTAGTGTCTCCTCAGCAGTTCATGCGCTGTAACTGCTGATGGAGGGAGGGGGGTGTGGCAAGCGTCTCGGGGGTTCCTGTAAGCTGTNTCCCTCGCCGAGAGGTTATATCAGCTAAATTTCGGGACATTCCCTGTTTTTCTCTCGCTGCGGTTTATCCCCGCGTGTCCTTATACGGCGGGACTTCCCGGGGGTTATTTCTCAGGGTGTGAATACAGCGCAATTCCTATCCCATGTACTCGCCACGCGTCAAGTGTGTCGTACTGTAATTATGCACACTTGAGGGCATTCTTTATCCCAATTCTCCCTATTTGGTAATTTACACACAAACTATATATAACATTTGCTGATATCTATAATGACAAAACAGTACAGCATTTTTAATGTCTACACTGCGGTTCTCTTATACACTAGAGACAAATAACAGACACACCGAGAAAAAGGTTTTGTTCACACTAACAAAGATTGTTTGGGGCAACCAAATTAATTGTTTCTGCAGGAGTAATAAAATATTACGTTGTTAAAAACAAATTATCTTTCTCTTATTTACTTGCCCCAAATTGTAAGATATGGTTGCTGTAACGGAAGATTTGTTGGGTTCTACATACATTAAATAGTTTGGAATAATATAAAATAATTGAAAGCCTTACCGAGATTCGAACCTACATCGTTTGCACTATGCCACTATGCACGAATGCCACTATCTAGCAACTGCTGTCAACAGTTAGCTGACGGAAATTTCTTTGCATTTGCAGCCTATGCAGAAGTTCCATGCTCCTATCACGTTTTATCTCATAGCTTCACAGTGTTATATAGAAAATAAAATGTATGGCTTTGCTTTCCTAGTAACTGTAGAAGAATTTTAACAGAGTATTTTCGAGGTGATAAGAGACAATAAAAGTCTCGATAATGTATCACCGAACCGTTCCATTATTAAAAAGCAATTACATTGTATTTTAAGGGGGAAAACGGTTACATGGCATCTACGTTGAAGATCTGCTTAATTGCGTGTCCAGGTACACGCCCACTGCCATTCAATAAACCCGTCCGAGCTGTGGGACGATGGTCGTGTCGAGCCTCGCCATCTAATGAAAAAAGGCCGACAGCCTGGCACGGGCAATCACGAACCGCACAGTGATATCCCTCTCTGCGTAACCAAGCGACTATTAGCCGCGGCTGAAGAACAAATTTATCACGTCAGCAGCAGCCGCAGACATGCAACATTTCTAAGTTCTCAGTTCCCCTCTCTCCATTATAACGCCGTGGCGAAGTCTCTGAGGAAAAACAGCATTTTGTCAATGCAGAAGTGAACAACTTTTTTATGCGACTAAGGAATATATTTGCAACTTTATCATGCGATTGTTTATTTGCTACAGATAACCTTCCTGAAATTAGCAATAACGATTTTGTAGATGCTTTTTAAATTTTATTTCCCAAACAAAAAATATTTCTGAGGATTTTATTTTCTTAGTGAATTTGCACACCCGTATTCTCTCACGGTAGTCTCACAAAACTTGAACAAACATGAGTGTTATAAGCTGTTCACGGTAAAGTGAGCACTTTTGAGGACCTATTTACTTTTGGCGTTAATAAGTCTTTATATTTGCAACCATAGTGGGCAATCCAGAAAATCTAATGAAAACAAAATCGGGGCATACAGTTTGACATTGCAGCTCCGAATATATCATATACATCTAAAATTCAATTACACCACTCGATTGCCAAAGCATCAAAGAATTTGTTACGTTAAGTGAGGACTGCAAAGCGTCGCGCGGCGGGGTGGGGGCACCGCCACTTTGAGTTCGTTTCGCCGCGTCTCATAATTTCCGCGTAGTATAACATTTGACGCGGAGTAGCTACGACGCTCGTATAGGTTTTAATCAACAGTTCTCGACGAGATCAATCGATTGAGTGTATAAAAATTTGTGTGGCGTGGTTATAATGAAATTGTACGAGTTTAAATTTAAAAAAATTTAAAACTCAACAAAATGTCGGCTTATACTCGTCGAAACGCCAAGTCGAAATACAAAAATCGTATACGGTTGGAAATAGCATATCTAGGTGAATCCAGTGATACCCATGAAACCCCATATGATCGAGTGAAGCGGTGCTGGGAACGTAAAAACGTAGACTCATTTACGTTTAACAAACGGCCGTGTCCCCGACACAGCCACACCCATGTTTTTCCTTTCAGCCATTTCTCATTCTTTTACCACATTTTTTAAATTTAAATATTGCCAAGTAAGTAATAAACACAGTGTATATATTCCATTGCACTCGGAATTTAAGTCTAAGGCTAAAATAAAGTATATTTATTGACTGTTATTTCAATAGAGAGGGCTTTCAAAAGTGCTCACATTACCGTGAATAGCATATGCCAATATATATTTTGTCGTATCGTCAAAGGGTTTGCCTTCAATAGTTTAGATGTAACGTGAATTGTATGTAGACTTCATAACAACTTTAATTTTTCACGTAACAGTAAGTTTAATACTTAATGTGATCACTCAAAAATGTTAAATATTTATATACTTGTAAATATATGACGTATTTTTTTCAAATGAAACGCTAATATAATTTTAAAAAACGTGTACATTTATTGTTATTTCCATATATTGCAAACTGATAATGAACAGCCATACATTTTTTTGAGTTTCGATGAAAATAGTTATTTTAAGTGACCACATAAAAATATGCCACTTAAAAAACAGCGATTGCTTTACAAATTTTACATCTGTTCACAGGGATTTTGAGAAATCGTTAAAATAGTGACCTTGTGATGAATTTGACGTAGTAAGTTGATTTACATGGCGAACATAACAAATACATAAATGATATGAAACAATCTCTCGTTTTTCAAATCAACTTGAACGTACTACGGTTTGGATGAACCGTTATCATCAATAAGAACTTGTTTCGAAAACATCGCCAGTTGTCAATTTCAAATAAATTTTGTCTACAACAAAGTTATTTTCAAAAAAATTATAATAATAACAATTATTTCCTGCATGCGCCGCACAAAATAATGAACATCAGGTTCCGAGTGGTTATTTGCCTGGAGCCGCGGTGGTGCAGCAGCTAGAGTATTCGCATTCCATCAAGGCGAACCGAATTCGATTTCCCGATTTTCGCACGCGGGAATCGTACCAGACTTTACCGTTATCGGCAGTTTATCTTGGAGATCTCCCGTTTCCCCAGCCTTTGCATTCCGTAGCTGCTCCATACTCACTTATCTTTACCGTCATCAAATCTGAAGACCTCAGTGTAAAGAGCACACCAAACTTCTCCATTCCACTCCAATAGTGATTTGCCTTATTAAAAAAAAAGAGACGCCAGTTAGTAATACATTTAACAGAAGAGTATACATTGCGACAGATTAACAATGAAATACAGAGATTTTGTCAGTAAATTTTTATATTTGAACCCACAAAATTTTTTTATTTCACTGACTGAATATTTATTTAACCAGTATGAGTCAAGTTCTGCAGGATATAGGAATGTTATTTACTGTGTATGAGAGTGTGTCCGGTAATTCTGGAGCTTGAATACCCGTTTCTCTCTGTTGTGCCGGTGCAAGGAGGATCTTACCTTAATACGAAAAACTGACTTAACAAACTTTTGCAGTAATTTCTGTTCTTAATTTAATTGCACGTAAAATATTATTTAATTCTAAATTGTTAAACAAATGTTAGTGTTGGCAACATCTCTGCTTGATATTTTTCTTCCTGAAAACATGCCGCAGGATTTGATTAGTTATAGGAATACATTTCAGCTTAATTATGCGTGTGAAATGAGAACGCATTAAAACTGCATCATAAAAATACTTACCTGGATATTTTCTTGATAATGGCTATAATGTAATGTATGAAAATTATAGTTTTTATAACAAGTTGCTATACTGAAAATTTTTTACTACCCAATGCACTTTAGGAGCCCGTATATGCCGTGGAATGTGTATATAAGCGAATGCGATATAAGTGGTATCAAAAAGTCTTTGAAATGGTTTTTCGCAGGTGTACGCAAAGTTTTCGTGATAGTGCCATCGCACACGAGAGTCAGGTGTTGATGTTAAAAATAATCATGAAATCACGCTAGTTTCTACTATGAAGACAATTCTCAGGCAAAACAATTTTAATGAGAAATCTTAAATAAATTACGTTCACAATGAAGCTCACAAATTCATCTTCACGAAAGTAGCCTACCCACGTTCTCTCGACTCTCTCAGATTGGCAAGTCAATAGTGATTTCCCATTAATTGTATGTGGTGGCCATCATACCAAAAACTGATTTGAAATACTGACGAAGGTCGAATATATACGTATTTTTAACTCGCGCCATACCCTTACCACCTTTTCCATCAGGAAGGATTTTTTTTTTAAGGATAACTACGTATACAGAGGTGAAACGGACGTAACTTTATGTAGACCGAACTCCAGCAACATACCCAATAATATAGAAAAATCCTCGCCAAAACAACAGAACGTCTGCAGCCAATCAGTGCTTAATGACAAACTGAAAAGTCTGGTTTAAAACGATAGGTAGTCGTTCGTCCACCAAAGACGTAGCTAAAAAGAGACACAGTTCGTACCCACGGAAGTACACAGTGGACAGGCGACCAAGTTTAATTAACTGTACATATGTTCCTTTTGTTATCTCGCACTACAAATAAAATTGATTTATAACTTTCTTCTAGGCGGACTGTATGGAATGCTCATGAATCCAACCGCATTTTATGATTCACATTTTTTCCTTTTTTATAGAAGACACTACACAACCAGCAAAAACAACACACTTACAAGAAAAAAAATTGCCTAATCAATCATTTAAGTTCTTGCATATTTTTTGCACGAGTATATGCTGAAATAACGATATGTTTTGTTTTTGGCTAACGCGAGTAATAAATAGCAAATAGAAAAGGAAAAAAAAAAACATAAAATCATGTTACGAAAGACAACCACGTATTTATATAACNATATGCTGAAATAACGATATGTTTTGTTTTTGGCTAACGCGAGTAATAAATAGCAAATAGAAAAGGAAAAAAAAAAAAACATAAAATCATGTTACGAAAGACAACCACGTATTTATATAATGACGCAAGTAAACATATTTTCATTTTTAAAAAGTAAAAACTGATGAATTAATTAAGATATTTTTGCCTAGTTTTACCTTTGGTTTTTCCTGAATTACTATAAAAAAATTTATGTTGAGTGTATTTTAAACTTGATAATGTAAATTTCTTCCAGCTTCCCTAACCTTAAATTTGTAAATGTGTTAGTTTATTTTATTTGTTTATTCTAATATGTAAAATTGGGATTGTGCGAGCGATTACGTAGAAATTGAAGCGAGGTTTTATGTTTTATTTTATGCAAATGGTACTATAAGTACTGTTCACAAGTTTGTCATGAATATAAAACTAGTGTCATTTTTGTTCTCAGAGGTATACCTCTGTCTTCCCTCCTGTGAGGTGTGAGGTGCGAAAGAGTGGGCGCGTTCTAGCTTCATAAACTGGAACTACGTGCGAATGTAAACTCTCGTTCACAAAAAAAATACCACCGCTTGCTACATGGTGTTTGTTAACAGTCGGAGCTTGCGCGCGCGGTGTGTGTAAACGGCTTGATTACCGTCCTGGAGAGAGGCGTGTGTCTCTCGATTCTCGGCGTGCGCGCTTCGGTGGTCTATCCTCGCTGTCCCTCTCTCCTGTTCCTCTTCTCGGTGCCATTATCACGACCGTATATGGCCAGAATGTGGGAAATCCGGGCGCCATAACTCTGCTCGGGGATGCGGCCCCGGGGACGGGCAGGTCCGGAGAGTGGAGTCAGTCGCGTGCCCGAGCCACTCGATAAACATCCTCAGACACTCCGCTGGTCCCCCAGCAAGAAAGGGAGAGGTGAGAGTATTTTTCCCCCCGTTTTAAGGCTTTCGCCTACCTGGTGCTTGAACTGGGTTACAGAGTGTTAGTAGTTCACGTTTTTCTGCGAAACTATTGAAAGTGCGTCAAATGTGTTGATCTACGAAAAGAACACTTACTTCAGACGAGGGCTGTTGAGTGCTTTATAAACGTCACGCACATTAAAAAAACTCAATTTCAGAGTACTCTAAAATGCCCAAAAATGGCTTTTTCAAAGAGTTTTATCTTAAAATATACTTGTCATACACATACAAAACTACTCTCAAAGGCCCTGCATTGAAACATCCTACAGACTTGCCACTAATAAAATAATATGGTCGCCGCTTAAAGTCCTATAGGTACATTCAGTGTGGCGAGAACACTGCACGCTATTTCAGAGTCTTGCGCGTAGCGGTGATGGCGCACTTGATGCGCGTGTCAGTGTAGTCCTTATCGCTCCCAAGGCTTCTGAGTCACAAACGTGAAAATGCTCCAGGTAGATGCTGGAGTGGATCCACTGGGGGAGAAGGGGGTGGGTAGTTATCACGGAATATGCCCCCACCCCAAAACAATCACATTGACACGAAACTGTCCCGTGAATGTTTTTAAAATTTAAGTGAAATAATAAGAGAATAATTGATTAAAATACTTCATTTGATTAATTTAATGTTTTCTAAAATATGACGATGCTGCCTTCTCCCATGACACAAGTCGAAAGTCTAGTCCTGCACCTGCACTACGGCAAGATGACTTCCTTCAAATGGGAAGTCCAGATCGGCTCGTGGGTAGTCGACCGCCTTAACCAGCGGCTCGTAAAAAAGAGCTACCCGTGTTGGAGGACGGAGGCCCCGCCGGCCACCCGCTCTCGCGCCGCCTCGTAAGTCGCCGACGTCCGCAAGCGAGGCTACAAGGAAGAGAACATGGCGATAACACGTCGCTATAAAATAACCCAGATTGGTTGGGACGTAAAGTACGGTAGCGTGTTTTTGCGTCCGACGGCGTCGCCAGAGTTGCGTGAGAACTACTCTGGGATACGTCGCCGATGATGAATGACATCCTGTGGTTACCGTTAATTACCCCGCACCCGTCCTTTTTCCCCCGCCGCGCCACGCCAATAACATGCGACTGGGTTTTTTATAAGTGTTCATATGTTATCCAAATATCTTCCTTTCGTGTAAACAAGTTGTCGTCAACCGTCTATGAAACGGTGAAAATTAATTATTGCTGATAAATACGCCACTTTGTCTTGCACTAATTTTTTTTAATCCGCCGTTTCATGGCAGAAGGTTAAAATATGTGTATACCATACTCAAAATAAAATAAGTAAGATCTAATTGCATCTGTGCAGGATCGGCAGTCTGGATTAGAAGAGGCTGTGCCGGCTGCACTACGCCAAGGACAGCACTGTAGTTCCGACCAGGTGGATTGAGGTTGGCGTGGATGAACGCAGGAATTGAGGCTCTGGAAGTATAGGGAGCACCGTGCGTAATACCGCACACAACTCAGGGAAGAAAATCTGCCCGAAAAAAAAAAATTTACGTCCTTCCAAAATTTGGGCCGACCACAGAGCCAACAACAGATCATCACAAATGTTCTTAAGATTCATACTAACACGAACGAAATACAGCTGGTAACCGAGAAAGTCTGAAAATATGAGACTGAGAATAAGCAAGGATATACTAACAGCGAACCTATATGAGCTGATGAATAAGCAAGGATATACTAACAGCGAACCTATATGAGCTGATGAATAAGCAAGGATATACTAACAGCGAACCTATATGAGCTGATGAATAAGCAAGGATATACTAACAGCGAACCTATATGAGCTGATGAATTATCGATCGTAGCAAACTAATTTTGCCAAGCGCACAAATATTGCGCTTCATTTATGACATTTTGTTGCGTTTTTGAAAGCTTTATATCTAGACTATAGTCGGTTCACGACTGAAAGAAACTTTTTAAAATCAACCTTTGAAAAAACACCCTACCCGTTAGCTACATGCATATAACATTACAAACAGCGGTGTGGGTGGATACAGTTATNTTACAAACAGCGGCGAGCGCGGATACAGTTATGCCGTTAGGTTGCCAGCACAAAGAGAGGAAATAGTTGTAAAGTTTTAACGTAATTGTTAATTTATCGCTTACAAATGGGTGTCGAAAAGACATCTATCTTATTATGCCAATTATTAATGACGTGATGCTAACGTATTTAGATTTTAACGTTTCTTGCATAGTCACATGATCAAGCTCAAGGTGAAAGTTAAGTGGTAATTTGTATACTAACCTTCGTTCCTTGTGTTGTTGGCTAAGTTTGGTTGACTCACGTGTCATAGAATTGGTCCGATTGTCTTGTTTATTTGTTTAACCTATAATAATTAATTTCTTTGTCTTGTTTTACTAATATCCGCTCTTTATTATTTGGTTTTTAATAACGTATGATTTTAATTTATGCTCACTTTCTCGTTGTACTGATTTCTTTTGTTTTTATGTGTTTCGTGCACGTGTCTTACTTTTGCCACTCTATTCTAACGTTGCAGTATTTGCACATAAGAATTTTTTTCACATTGTCGAAGACGTAGAATCCTTCACTTGCAAACTCTACCGTCCTGTCGAAAACCGTCACAGCCATTTTTTAATAACGTTTTACAATTGCGCATAACATCCGACTCAGTCTACCACCCCGCCATTTTAACGTCTGTAGCAATTTCGATCAATACTGATTATCTTGCCTTCGATGTACGGGAATTTATCGAAAGTCACTAACAATCGATTGTAAATAGACTACAGCTATCGATTCATCTAAATACGACCATTTTGCTATGTATTATTTGAACAAAGTCTGTCGTGTTGCATTTTTGTTACAAACCCACTATAAGAGTTATGGGAACTCCGGTTCCTGACATTACGCTTGTGGAATATCCATTAATAATATATACATGACTTTTATAATGGGTACGTGCATGTACGAACACATGTACACAAATACAGTGGAATGTAAACATGCATGTAAACATTGCCGTGTGACTGCCACATGGCAGTCACATGGCAATGTTTGTTTACCTTTGGTGGAAGGATACGAAATGGGTTTGAAAGTAGATCTTTAGCAGCGCTTCAAGAAAGTCTCTTCCAGTCGTGAACCGACTATAGTGTAATGATATCTCAAGGAAAACCTCAGTTTCAAAAATCATAATTTTAATTTATAAATATCCTCTCCAGTTTTTTTAAGGAAGTACAGAATTGTGACGTTGAAAAAAACCACCATCGTCGTATAAATTACTTTTAATATAATTCTCATGTTTGGTTAATTGTGCGTGTTATTTAATTGGACGCATTTTTCTCATATAGATAATACACACTAATAATATTCACTGGAATGTTGCGATTCGTACGGCGCTACTTAAATGTTAGGTGTATAATGGAATACAAACACTGAAATGGGTTGTTTATTTATTAACTGCAGTGACTATATGTATAGAGTATCCACATCATGAGCTGTATAAATATAAATACATGCACAGTGAATCAAATAGTGCAAGTGTAAAACAAACATAAAATTTATCGGCATTAGCATAGTACACTCTGTAAGACATATTCCACTCACAATATAACATATAAAAAGCACGTTGAGAAGGACTGGAAATAAATATACTGTTCAAAACTACCAAACCAAAAAAATAAACATAAAAATTCCAGACATTTAAACATTGCATAAAAAAAATCCTTGGGTAAAGGCTTTAACTACCGCATCGTCACTTATAATATGAAATACCATCTTGATATAAGGAATGTTACTTCAAGGGTTGACACTTATTTTTGGTAAACCATGTAGCTAACCTGTATATAAAAAATCATATTACTCCGTATACGCGCATAGTTTCCTGTTTTCGTGAAATAACTGCATACTTTCATTCGAAGTTTCAGTTTATGCCAGCTATAATAAGATATGGGGCCACGGTTGAATAGTAGCTAGAGCACTCGCCTCCCACCAATGAGACTCCTGATAGGGTCACTCCCGGATTTTCGCAAGTGGGGATCGTGCCGGACGATGCTACTGGTCGGCAGATTTCCTCGAGAATTTTCCGTTTCCCCCGTCCTAGCATTCCAGTGATTCTCCAATTTTTCCACCTCGCTTCATCTTCATCGGCTCTCAAGACCTCGATGTTAAGAGTCACCCAAATCTCTTCGCTACAAAACTCTCCACTCGTTAGAGACCCCACTTGTTTAGGTATATATGTTAAGTATACAGGCAAATTTGTTAAACTTACCAATATCGTGTCTAGCAAAATGGAAAAGGGAAACTTTATGGCAGTGATGATAATCTGTAGTAGACAAACTTATGCGGTAGGGGAAACCGTAGGTGTCAATTCTACATTAAGTGTAATAAGACATTAGAACCAGTATGCAGCAATGATGGAATACAAGAGCGGGCGAAGGATGGGTTTCGCATCGCACAGTTACGAACCACTTGTGAACCAACTCGCACCATGTTGAGAATTGTTATGCTATCTCGGTGGTGGGGCTCAAATCGTCGCCAATCTCATTTAACGGCCACATGAACATGAATCATTTGCGAACATGTGAGCCGATGATACTATGGAGATATGGGTACTCTTATATAACTTTCCTGTCTGTGGCTAAGTCCGCCATGTGTTCAGCGTGAATAAATGCGGACTGCATTCAGCCAGCAATCGAACTCGACTTCGTTGTAGCTATAGGCCGATGTGAAAACTGCAGAGCACAGAGGGATCTCCAGTGTAATCATTAAATGTACAGTGCTAACCATTAAATTTGCAATACCAAGAAAGAGACAAGTGAAAGACCCCATGTTTGGGAATGCGTAGAGCAAGGTAGAGCAGAACGAGGGTAGTCATCCGGTGCGCATGGCGATGACAGACCACACAGTTACATTAAACACTCTCACTCAGGGATTCAGACACGTGACACATCAATTTGTGACCACAAGCATGGCTCGTTGCCGTCTGCAGCATCAGGGCATTTTGTCCAGGCGTCTATTACTGCTGCTGCCACTGACTGCTCACTACAGGTACCTGCAGCTGCAATAGTGCGGGGAACGTCAGGCCTGGAGAGACGACTGGCAAGTAATCGTCTTCGCCAACGAATCCCACTTTTTCTTGCAGCAGCACGATGGTCACATCCATGTCTGTCGGCACCGTGGCGCAAGCCTGGCCGAGACCTACATTACTGTACGCACAATCATACCAGCCCAGCACCTGGAGTTATGTTATGGTGTGGCATTGAAACCCAGTCCCGCTTGTGCCTAGTCCGTATAGCTGGTATGCTGAACAATATTCATCATATCATTGAGGTGTTGGAACCATCCGTGGTCCCCTATCTGCAGGACCAGCCTGGGGTCATGTACAAACCGGACAATGCGCGACATCATGTGACACATCGTCCGACGGTTTTTGGATGACAACCATGTAACACTGATCCTTTGGCCTGCGCTTTCTTCAGATCTCTCGTGCATTAGAAACGTGTGGTCCATGGTCGGACGACAACTCGCCTGCCACAGAAATCCCGCGACCAAAACTGATGAACTTTGGATACGTATTGAAGCAGCATGGGCGGAGATACCCCAGATGGATATACAAAGTCCCTTTCTCTCTGTTGGGTCGTGTAGCAGTGGTTATTGCTGCCCGTGGTGATGCTACACAGCACTAATATAGGCTGTTCATGGTAAAATGAGAACTTTTGAAATCAAACGTTGAAAAATGTCGCAGTCCGTAACTTGCATACAGTTTAACGGGTTCACTGACTGGCACACGCCCAGTAAAGTTGGTAACAACGCAGTGAATGCAGTTGGACTAAAATGGTTAGGTTGGCATTTGTAAACACTTGAAATTATTTGTTGTTTCTTTTTTTTATTGCATTAATTTGCTTTATAATTTACCTTTATAATATTTTCACAGTTTCACATGACCGACGCATAAATAAATTGATCAGTCCCACGGCAATGTTAATTTTACGTATGGTGGAATGATACGAGATTTGCATACAAGTAGATTTTAACCAGGGCTTTCAAAAGTACTCAGTTTACCGTGAACAGCCGTTATCCCCTGACCCGTTATGGTGGTGCGAGTCAAGTAGTTTTCTTGGCAATACAGAGAAGTGGCTTAAATTAGGAACTAAATGGTTTAAATTACAACTCAAGAAAGAACTTCCTTTAACCATTTACTGTTGTAATATTATGTAGGCAAAAAAAAAAGCACCAATAAACCAGGAAAGAAATCAGCGACTTTGTGTGACATTAATTGCATACAAACTAGGCATACAATATATTATCAAACTAGTCACAAGATGCATTAGTTTTGCATATACAAAAACCATATGCTTAACCCATTTAAATTGTCCAATAGAACTTTCATTTTACTTGAGTCACAACAACTTCCTTAAAATATCTACCTTAAGGCTGATACCACGCATCGAACAATAGTTAACCGCTGAGCTTCATTAAATACTAAAATACATACATATCAATTATAGAAACGCATGAAATATATATACAGAATATTAAACACATTAATCATAACCAGACAAAAATGACAATTTCGGAAAATTTTCCCATTTCAGTACCCTTCTGCAACAAATACTACGCTGGTCTGTAAAATACATACGTATAAAATATATAGACATGTGCAATATATCTATACATAACATTAAACACATTCAGCATAACCAGACCAAAATGACAAGCTCGGAAAATTTATCCCTTTCACTACTCTTCTGCAGCACATACTACTCTGGTCTGATATCTGGGTAAGTTGTTCTACTCACAGACTTATAGAAAATACAACATATATATAAAACCATCGGTAACCATCATAACCAAAAATATACCTGGTCACTGTGATCATTTCAAATATACTGCACTATATTAAAAATTCGAATCTTGTTAAAATACAAAACATTCCCAAGTAATTCAATTTTTTCTCCCGACGCAGCTGCATGCGTAACAGCTTATCGGAATACTCGTCCATAATAGTATAACACTACACAAATATTAAAATTCCAGGTATTCTTATTTTCCAACAGGCTGAGCAGAACGTTCCAGTTATCTCTACTGGTATTTACTGAAAACTGATAAGACACGAAAATTTACTTCGTGCGTTTGTAGATGCATACTGTCACCGCCGCAAAGTCAGTTAGTTTTCAGTGGCCTAATCCTGGCAGCTATCAACAGCTCGCCCTCCCGTCACCGTGCACCATCGCTGGCGGTACCACTCTCGCCACCGTCACTGTCAATCAGTCCGCTTCTTATGTCATCAACTCGCCACTCCTAGAAACAAAAATCTCCCCAGTTCGTCGCCGCACGGCATGGCCCGCTCGCCCCTGATGACAGCTGTCGTGCTCAAAGAGCATTGACGCCACAGATAAACCAGTCTGCCATCATGCCAGAGGCGCACGGTTAATAAGTGCCATGCTTGATCAGTACACATACTACGCATTATTATCTCAAAATGTGGCGTGCATACACACATGCACGTAACAGACATCCCCTGAAAACACACCAACAACCTATTTCACAGCACCATCATCCAAAATCATGGCTCAGGCAGCATTTAGGTAAACCACTATGAGGTTAGATGACACCTCGAAAAACACACTTACAAGCAGTGACACAAAAACACATTTAAAACTAAAGTTAAACCCTTCCTCTAAAACAACTTAACCCCCTCAAAGAAACCAAGAACACTGATGCTAGACATGTAAAGAAACACAATATCACATTAGGTCGCCATTGCCACCAACCATGGCTCCAGTTACTGTCACAAAGAGCCTCAATTTTAACTAGCCATACTTGGTTTAAATGATGAACGATGAGGGCACCAGGGTTGCTGAGTGGTTAGCCTGCTCGCCTTCCTCCCTGGGTGGACTGGGTTCAATACATGGCCAGGTCACTCGCGGATTTTCTCATGTAGGACTTATACCAGATGATGCTGCTGGTCGGTAGGTTTTCTAGGGGATATCCCATTTCCCCCACCATTTAATTCTGGTGCCGCTCCATACTCACCTCTATCCCCCTCATTGGCTCTCAAGACCTTCCCGTTATGAATGGCCCAAATCTGTTCACTTTTCACTCTACACGAATGATGGGCCTTCCTTACCACAAGATTACTGTAAGGATCAACAAGATTCACTGTTACTGGTGTTAAGAATGCTTGTAACTTATATGTCCCATCGTACATCAACAACAGCTTCGCACACACATGATCAAACTTCTAACTCATCGTTATCTTTCTGCACACCACTTAATCTCCTACCTGTATCTTACATGATATACAGTCTTTACTATACCTAGTAGATATCTTATGGCATGCCTTCAGGAGAGAGCTATACACCTCCTTACAGACCTCAGGGTAAGAGTGAGAGTTACTATCCATCAATGTAGACCAATCAATATCCCAAACACTAAGAAGCAGGTGTGGAATTTCATGCTCGAACATGACAATGGCCAATAATTTGCCCGTGACCTCATGTGGGACGGAGTTCAATGCCATATTTAGAAACGAGAAGTGCTTGTCCCGCTTCCACTGATTATTATATTTCACTGACTTGTTAAGCCTCTCAATGAGGTATGGGGCAAGGGTAATAAGTGCCTGTGTGCAACTGCTGCACACCCCAACTAAAGCACAAGTTCTTCATCACCATTCCCGAGAAGTATGATGCGTTAACTTATATCAATAATTCAGGAAGACAAAGCACCTTAAATATTTCCTATTCCAACTTCTCGGTGATAGCCAGTGCTTTCAAATCTCTCATTGACGCCAATACACAAAACCTTGTAAAACCATCCACCAAGATAAAAAAGACAGTTATTACCATTACTCGACCGAGGTAGCAGACCAAAGACATCAATGTATACACACTGCCACAGCCTAACAGGTGTTCCAAAAGAATAATTGCTCATTTTCATTATCAAAGGTTGTTTGGCGCATTGACACTCGTGACACCTCCCCACATACTTAACGATATCCTTATGCATGCCCAGAAAAACTCTTTCCTGATTTTCAATTCAGTTTTATGCTGCTCCATGTGGGCCCCCAATGGAGCATCATGAAAGTACCTCAGTTCGTAGGACAGATGCTAACCAGCACTGAAATCTGTCTTTTGCCTTGTTTGTTCACATGATAGATGACCCACGTTACTACTTTAAAATCCTTGACTATACCTTTTTGGATCCTGTCTAAGAGTTATTTATCTTCCTAGTCTTTTTCCTGCCACTGACAGATATTAATAAAGGACTCAAGAATTAACTGAAGGACTCAAGAATTAACAGAAGGACCTGACATTAACTGAAGGACCTGACACAATTCTCCACCCTTTCAGGATACACAGACACATATAACTCCACAGGTTCATACATCCAGGATAAAGCATCTGGTACACTGTTTTCATTCCCTTACATATAATTGAATTTGAAGTGAAACCTAGTCAGTCACATAATCCATTTCCTTATCTTCCCAAATTGCCGAGAGTGGGAGAACAACCATGTCAGAGTCTAATTATAAATCATAGTATCAAATTCAGCATGTCCTAAATAGGCAGAAAACTTCTCGACGCCGCAAACGCAGGCCAGCACCTCCTTTTCATACATACTATACGCCAGCTCCGTCTCCGACAGGGTCTTGCTAGAGAAAGTAACAGGTCACCTTTCTCCCTCTCGCTCCTGCAACAAAACTGCCCCTACCACTCTACTGCTCGCGTCCACCTGCAGTATGAACCTCTCATCAAAATTGGGCAACCTAAGGAGAAGAGTATAACAAATCGCAAATTTAAATCTGTGGAGACTCTCGCTGTTCAGGAACGCAATGGAAATCGACGTGCTTTTTTTAATTTGGTTAAACAGGGCCCACAATGCAGCATATTCAGGGATGAATTTTGAGAAAAACCTTATCAGGCTAAAAAATTGCACAACCCCTTTGATGTTTTTGGGCTGAGAAAAGTTGACATTGGAAGCAATCTTGGCAGGATCCATTATTAACTTACTTCTACTAAATACGAACCCTAAGAAAACTTGATTTGGGTTTTAACCCAAGTCACTTTCTCTGGGTCGACTGTGAATCCTGCTTGGCATAATTTTTCCAGATCCTGCTGAACATGATTCAACTGCTCTTCAAATGAATCCGAATGCACACAATGATAATCCAGAAAAGAAACAACCAACATAGATTGAACGTCCTCCAACAGACGATTCAAAATTCTGCACAAGCAGCGTCCCCCAAAGTTGACCCCAAACAGCACCCTTTTCCACTCGAAATATCCCCAAGGAGTCACAACACCTGTGTGTCTTTTACTCCCCTCCTCCAGGACGCGTTAATGGAATACTGAGTTCAGATCAAAAACCATGAAGTAGGTAACCTTTCAAATATATTGAAACAACAGAATATCAATGTTTGGCATAGGAAAAAGGTCGACCTTATTATTATTGTCAAGCAGCCTGTAGTCCATCACGAGACGGAACTTACCTGGTCCCTTCTTCTTTACCAAAAATTTTGGAGAAGCAAATGGCGATATCCTCCTGTGAATTATGCTCTCCCTTTCAAGGTCAGCAATGATCTTGTGAAATGCTACAAGCTTAAGATTTTCCTTCTGCACCATCTTCCTCTTTAGTATCCATCCCTACAGAAGATTTTTGCCTACTCCAGCACTTTCCTGTTCAGCTGCACAGGATGGGAGAGATCAAACTCAAATATCGGTTTTCTGCTGCGACAATCAATTAAGGCATGTGTTTCTTGTAAGAAATTTAATCCTACCACATCATCACTTATTAAGTCAGGAATGACCCAAAACTTTCTAGTTCAGGAGTACTTATTGATTTTAAAGTGGAGTGTGACACACATTCTGATGCGACACACTTGACAATTCGCATCTGTAATTAAAGATACTTTCTAACTGACACCTGCCATTTCAACTTTGGCTTCTCCTTCGCTAGTTGACTGAGGAATACTTGAATCACAAAACACGAGGAAACCACTGTATCCAACATCACCTCGACCCTCCGTTTCCCAATTACGACAGGAACCCTGAAATTCTTATCCGCCTTCACCTTCATCTCCACTACAGGCCCTTGGTCTGCCTGCTTACCCTTCCCTCCATCCTTCTGCTCCTTGTTGCAACTCTTTGGTATATAGTTAACTTCCCCACAGTTGTAACACGTCTGTCAATAATCGGAGCTGTACACCGAGATGCATAATGACAAGAATTACCACAATTATAGCAAGAGACATCCCTTTTCTTTGTCTCACTAGAATGGACTTCATGCACTTTGCTCTCAGGCTTGCTAGACTACTGCATTTCGCACTAAAAAAAAAGAGGCAGTGTACAACAAGTTGTCAATATCGATACCCCAATGTCTCAAATCTACGAGCGAATCATGTAGCTGCAAAAAATGCATATAGGATGGAAAGATGCTGGATTCACTCAGTGCTTCAGCACACTAGACAATTTCTTATATAAATTGACTAATTTTCTAGTCAACTCTCTGGAACCAATAGATATAGTGGGGATCTAACTCCTGCCTTAATCTCATAGGACACAGCACAGACCACAGTTTTTTCTTTCCCTAAGCCCAACTTCAGCCTTGTTTCAACACTAATAAAATTTTCAAAGCTACTCCCGAACAACAAAGGAGAATCACTTGAAATAACTTGGCATCGGTTTTGAGCAGAAGGCTTCTTTTCACCAAGTCAACTGCCTCGACGAACTTTAACAAGGACTCTGGCTCGTAATTTCCCAGTTTAGGTATCCCTTTAAAACTGCTCATGACCAAATGTGGCATGATCCAAACCCCACCTGATTCCACTACCGTACTCCCTCCAACACCACGGTCAGTTACACTTGATTCCCCTTTGTTAGCCCATTTGACAACTGTCACCAACCTTTTTCGCAATGTATCTATGTTATCAGAATATGTCACTGTCACCCCAGCCGCCTGAAGTGGCAGTGAGTTCTGATCTACTCAAATTGTAAATCCACGTGACAGGCATTGTACACTATAGATTTCTACTCCGAATTACACACGCCACTATTTATAACTACTGCAATAACAACAGCTACCACTCTACTGACTACCACACTCTAGCTGGTCAACTCGTCACTCCTCGGACCAAAAATCTCCCCAGCTCATCACAGTTCGGCACAACAAGCTGGTGATACCTGTCGCGCTCAAATACATAGAAGCCACAGATAAACCAATCTTCCATCACGCCTGAGGTGCACGGTAAATACGCGCCGCCCTTGATCAGTACACAGACCACGCATTATGAACTAACAATGTGGCATGCACACAAACAAGCTTGTCACACTCCATGTACGTCATACTGAGCTGCAAGTGTTATCATGTCACCTGTGTATGAAGTGTGTCCTGCACTCTTAATCAGAATCAGTGAGGATTTCACTTTTTCAATCAGTTAATAGTATCTGACTGATCCAACATTCACTTCAGTGAATTTAGCTGATGAATTAGTGTAACAAATGCCAGTTTTCTTTCACTTATTTATTCAGTGACATTTTACACTGATTCATCAACAATTTTATTCACTGTTTTTCCGGTATTCGTTTTTGACTGTTGGATCAGTTAAACATCATGTAAAAATGGCCGTTAAATAACTGTATAACATTAAATAATAATGCATAAACTAATAAAACCAATACAAATACTTCCAAAAATGCGATTTATGTCTTTCTAAAACCTTTTACATGGTAACATGAAGATTCAGTCTTTCATTTCGTTTTCACGTATTCATCACAGCGCTAGGTTTGAAGGTTTCAACTGCACTTAATGTGGTAAAGTGAGTGCACTCATACGTACTATATGTTTTAACAATCCTACAGTCACCAATTAAACTAAAAACGAAAAGAAAGTGCATACAATTTAAAACCACGCACTTTAAATGAGAATATATAAGGCGCATATTTTCCTCTCTATTTTCAATGGTGGCTTCGTAGTTTAGTTCGTAAGTCAACTGTTTAAAACCAAATGGTAGTGCGGGTTTTAAACTACGGAAAATTGCGCAATATTAACAGTAACTATCAGAAATATTATTATTCCTCATAACTCTTTAGCTAAATTCAATATTTAATTCACCGCACGCAGTTGGCCGTCACTTATTCAATCAGTGAAATTGTTTTACGTCACTTATTCCATCAATGAAATTGTTTCACTGAAACAATCAGTGGTTATCCACTTATTCTAAGTAAAGACATTTCACTGATTTGAGTAGTTGCATATCACTGCGAATCAATGGTTTTCCACCGATTCGAATTTAGAGTGTTCCTAATAAATCTGGTTGTGATAGTTCTCGTTCTTCGCGGTGTTGTAATTTTAATCGCTAGCGGGGTAAATAATATAGGAAGAATGACAAAATATTTTTCCGCTTTACTGTATTTAGTTCCTTGGCTTGAAACAAGGTAGCTGTGTAACTGCATCCAGTTTTCTTAAGCGCTATCATGTGGGCGGGGAAGCTAAGTAATTTAGGCTAAACATCATCACTTCTGTTCTTATGGTCGTCTGTGGGCAATCGGGGCCGTGGCTACTGCACACGCACAAGTGCAAACGAACCACTTATTCACCATGCCTATAAACACGTATTCACCCACTATTCTAGATTATTTTTGGGGTCCTGTCATGTTCGGATACTATGCTGGGAAACGATAGGTAAAAACGCACGTGCGCAGTAATGGTGCGCAAGTAGCCACGGCCTGTTTTAGAATGTAGTGTGTTTTTCTTCTCTCTGTCCTGGAACATCATAGTGCTCCTATATTTTTCGTTTGACAAAGAAAAGGAGCGATGGACAGCATAAGTTATTCGATTCCCTTGACGACGGCGACACGGGCATATGGATGAGTATAACAAAGCTATTATGAGCTCAGTCTCAGAGACGATTTCCAAAAGCAAAGATAAAAGACGGCTTTGTTACTTCTGTAACATTATTTTTAATTGACGATACGGTTGAAGGGTGGTTTTTATGTGCGGTGCCTTAGTGATTTAGTGGCTATCTCACCGGTGCCGGTATCTACTATCATATGGAAATATTTTAACGCTTGAGGCACAGGATGACAGGAGCAATAAGTGCTACATTGACACACGCATCATATGCCCAATCGCTGCTACGCGCAAGACTTTGAACTGGTAAGCAGTATTCCCGCTGTGTTGCGTGTACCTATGTGACTTTGAGCGGTGATCCTATAATTTTATTCATTTACAGTATATAGCAAAGTTCAATGCACGCTCCTGTCGCAGAAACGCCCGTGTCTTGGTACTATGTGTTAGGATACAGAAATTCGAAAAGCCTTTTTACGATGTCGGAGAGATCTATTTAAAACATGCGTTATTTAGTGAAATTATCTCTGGTGTATTATTTAATTTCGTCTATCAACATATATAATACTTTCGTAAGAAACAAGCGTATTTCTAACATGCTGAAACTTAGTTAAATTACTTGGTAGGCAACCATCTATGGTTAGGCCCATAATCCCATTTGGTATTATCGAAGGCTGCCTATTTGCCCATGAAATACACGTGACGATTATTAACCCCAACTACGATTCCAATCTGTTATTTCTTGTAGAGTTTAAATTTTGTTTTGTTCTCCAAATTATAAACCTATCTATGATTTCCATCGATTATAATTATCGTAGTTCCTCTTTACAGGCAAAGTAAAGAGAGCACGCAAACGAACTGTCTTACTGACACAAATAAACAGAGAACATCAGACAGTTAATTCACTAACACTGATTCAGTCAAATAGTCCCTATATTCCCACCTCTGACGTAGCCTACTACAATGCCGGCCAGTTATTAGTTGCGTGTCGGGAGGGCACTTGTGCACTACTTTGCGTGATGTTAAATAAATTCTACTGTAAATGTGTCACCTATAAAATTCTCTATCATCGCTAGAAATAAACATATAACTTTTTATCAAATGTAAATCACGTCTCGCGGCAAGGTTTTTTTCTGGCATTCAAATAAGTTTAGCTTCTTTCTAGTTTTAAGGCAACACATTAATTTTGACACGATGCTGCTGTGCGACACTTGTAAAAACTCAGTTTAAATGGTTTTCGCTTAAATCACAAAACGATGAACTATATGAAACTAATGCATATTTCCTGGTGAAGGGATTCATTTACTACAACTTACGCACGTCCTTAACATTTTGTCATAGTGCATGTTTCGTGAAACGTAATCAATGATTGACGTTTTTTTGATTCCTGCATCCTAGCCACTGGTGGTTATTCTTGCGTAGTTTTTCTTTTTCCACGAACACAACTTGAAGTTATTTGCAGAACATTCTGCACTGTTTACTTCTGCATACCGCCAGACACCGAGCGGTGAAGCACAGATTTACCAAGGAAACCATGGGTGTTGACGAGATGTGTTTTATTTACCGACGAATCAACGATTACATAACCGGGTGTATCTTCATTCTTAGAATGTACAGTACCTATCAGTTTCCGGTATGACTGACGTTAATACTTGCGATATACGCGTCTGTGGATTTTGCTATATGATTTGACATTGCAGGGATATGCAATTAGAGGGCATACATGTCCCTCCATCATTCGTAGCTGTAACACACCGAATAAGGTTTTAGTTGCAGTGTGAGCCACAGAGACAAGTTCAGTGAACAAGGTATGCCCCGGCGGAGCATTCAACTAGCCTTTGCCCAGCTGTATGAGTTTGAGAGAAGCCGCACCGTTAGCCTCCGTGAGACAGGTTGTGACGTTTCGGTGCATTGCTCGCCACTTGAACCTTACTGCCTACACTGTGAGTAGGTGCTGAATGCAGTGGGAACAGAAAGGTACATACGCCCGTCGAGAAGACTCGGGTTGACCCCGGTGGACCACCAAGGGAGGATGTTTTCATTGTGCGACAGGCTGTAAGTACTCCACGATCGTCACTGCCCACCAATCAGGGACATTTCACGGCAGCTGGGGTAAGCCTTTGCCCACCAGTACCATACCAGGCGGCTAGCAGAGCAGGATCTGTCGTCGCGGCGTCCCTTACGACGTCTACCATTACGACCTAAGCCACGCTGAGCAAGTGTGAACTTCTACCGGGAACGGCATTATGGCAGCTTGCTTATTCGTTTTGGCGAAGAGTGATGTTCAGCAATGAATCGCGGTTCTTTTTGGATACAGATGACCACCGAATTCGAGTCTGGAGACTTTCTGGCCAGCGGCGTAATCCACGCTTCATTGTAGAGTGGTACACTTCCCAAAGGAGATCTGTCATGGTGGAGGTTGTCATTTCTTACGATTCCTGCACCCTGATGGCGGTGAATGAAGGAGCCCTGATGGCGCAGTGGTACGTCCAGGAAATTCTGCAACCATTTGCGCTATTCTTTGTTGTGAAACATCAACCCCATTTTCCAGCAGGATAATGCCGGTCTTCACACAGCACAGGTATCTTTGGCCTGCGTTCGTGATGTCAACATGCTTCCTTGGCCAGTATGGTCCCAAGATCTGTCGACCATCGAGGACTTTTGGGTCCAGATTGGAGGGCAACTTCGGCCAGCGGCAACTACGGCAGATTTTTGAGGGTCAGTTGCGCCAGTTGAGGCAGAATATTCCTCAGTAATACAACTGACGTCTGTATGCCTCCATGCCCAACCGTATTGTTGCCGTCTTTCTCTATGCTACGGGTGTTTCAACACCTTACTATGCACATCCTGCAACGGTTGGTACCCTGCAATACTTGCTTGTGGTACAATATTTTGATTTTTTTCCGTATACGTACTACCATGACCTGTGCCTGTACACACTTAACGTGCCCCTGCGATGGCACCTTCAGGGTTATAAATATTCTCGCAAATGAGTATATAAGACGTGTCTTTTGAGTGGTTTCCGTGAAAGGGGGAGGGGGGCGGTGCTTCCCAGTATCATACATTTCTGGTGCATACTAGATAAATGAAGAATATGTCTTTAATTTTAGGCATTAATATTTTTAAGGAGTGGAAATCTGTATAAATTATGTTACTTTATAACTCCTATTTTAAAGACATTGTGTGCTGACTCACCGACAGTGAAAAAATAGGGGGGATGCAGTTGGAGGAGTCCCTTTGTTTACTTTTATTTTGAGCACTAAAAAAACGAAGGAGACTGAAAATATATTGGTAAATACTCTTTACCGAATGCTCACTTATAATCGCAACATTATTTTACAGTTGGCTAGCAAAAAACGTGGTTTTAATTTAAACTTTATAATTTTGCCAATATCATATTTGTTTCTAACAGTGCTGTGCTGCTGAACGGTTGCCGAACTTAGTGGAAGTGAGCCTCATATATGACACGCAAATATAGTTTAACACGTAGATGCCTCTCAAATGCCACGCTAAGAGCTTCCAGGCCAAAAGAGGAAAAATATCACACAAACTTACATCATGCAGGAGGCAACCTTATTATATATATATTTCCAAACAAAACGCACCTTACAACAACCAACAAAAAACTAAATAGCAAATAAATCAAAACTATGAAATGACTGACTACAAGACAGTTAAATTATTCACTTCACGTTGTTTATAAAAATAAAATTCAAGCACATGCGAATTCATTGTCCACAGCCCATTAGCAGGAAAAACTTCCATAAAAAGTATGAAAAAGCTAAATAAGAATATAAAGATAAATCCAAATAAGTTGTACCTCAACACCGATGTAACTAACCAAAGGAAAAAAATGTTTTTAAAATATAAATTAAATTAAATTATGCTTAAATCAGAAAAAAATTCAAAAATATTGTACGCTAGCAAGCAGTCTAACTTGAGATTCAATACATAAACGTATTTATGCAATAAGCCACGTTTACACGAACGGGGCAAGGACTCATTGGGCCAGGTAGTTCCTATCAAACTGCAGAAATATCTGCCGTGTTTGCGAAATGGCACTGTGGTCGCCCGTCGAATGGAATTATCCTTAATCGCCCACGACTGGAACGTCGTCATACAATATACTAACCTTCTGAGTAACATTCGAGAACAGGCTGGTGAAGAAACGAGATCTCAGCGCATGTGAGTGAGTGAGTGAGTGAAGAGATTTGGGCGGCTCTTAACCGCGAAATCATGAGAGCCGATGAGGGTGAAACGAGGTTAGCATAGAGTAGCGCCGGAATAAAAGGGCCGGAAACGGGAGCTCCCCGAGAAAAACCTGCAGGCCAGTGGCGCCGTCCGTCTCAGCGCATGTAATCGCAGCCAGATCGTTGGTGCTAGACGTGTAGTCACTCAAATTCCGAAGTTATGAGGCACTGGGAATTCCAAGGGGTGCCATGTAAATTGTGTGCCGTGAGTTTTGGATTCGGGTAAATACATGGCCATCAGGGACAACTGCCTTGGTGTGAAATGTATCTATGACAGGGTCTTCATCAGCTAGCTCGGTTGGTATAGCTGTTCACGGTAAAGTGAGCACTTTTGAAAGCCCTCTCACTGTGTTTATTAATTACACGGCAATATTTACTTCATAAGTTAATTACAGGATAAACGATGGCAGAAAGTAATTAGGGCCTCAAAAGTGCTAACTTAACAGTGAACAGCCTTTAGATGTGGATAGACAAGAGACAGTGTAGTAGATAACTTGCCAATTCATTGCTAGACAACTGTAAGCAGCCATATCATCCAGAACTTTCTCCTTGCTGTGGGGTACAGAAACCACCGTCCCACTGGAACAACTCTGCTCACAGAACGTTAACAAGGCCCATTAGGCCATGGAACACACTTGTCTGCAGGTTACAGTTCAGTCCCGGGGTAGTATCCTAATAAGAGGCCTGTTTATGTGGGATGAGGCGTGTGCTCTGATACATTTGCCAGCGCTCCTCACCGGTGAATGATAGTGACTTGCTGGCAGATCATGTGCACTCATTACTGTACCTACAGCACCCTGCAGGAAACATGCATCTCTATCAAGGCAATACACCGACCCACCTCTCCTGAAATGTGACAGAGGTATTGAACAAACACTCCACGGATTTGAGGTAGCTTGTCTGGCCTTCGATGTTACACAACCTCAGTTCTTTCTAACATATTGTGTTTCTGTCGAGAGGGATGTGCGCTCCGTGGATCCTGCTGCAACCGATCTCCGTTCGATGTGGGACGCTTTGCAGCGGTCATGGATCAGTATGGCTCCGGAAGATTCAGTGGCCTCATGGAGTCCATGCGACACCGCATCACAGTCATCAGGGTGAAAGGTGCTACATGCTGCTAGGCAAGTATCTCTAATTGTACTGCTGATGACGAATGTCCATGATACTCAGCAGGATTAGTTACTGGTTGACGGATGATTTTCTGCCATATTTCCTGTTTACGGGCAGTTTTTCTTATCGCGTGCAGTTAAAGCCCGTGACATGCACCACGGTTTCGCTTCTGTAAGTTCAAAGCTTAAACTACTCTGTGCTCAAGGTTTCAGTCGAACATCGATAATCTCTTGCTCTTCAACCAATAGCAGTTTTTGTCAGAGTCTCCAGTGGAAAATAAATTTCACTTAGCGACAGTTTTTCTTTTTTGATTACGTGTTATGTTCATTGTACTCGGTCTCCCGACGATTTACAACCGCGCGGCGAGCTTTAACTCACATGTAAGAACTAGTGTTCGTCGTTAACACCTCTCGATCACGGACACGGAGAGCATTAAAGATGCCGACCCCCCTTACTCGTCTCCCTTCCTTGTTGGTGCCGAGGTGAGTATGTACGACGCCCGCACGAGACGTCAGCCTCCCCCGGCCAACAAGCTCCTGACCTCTGCACGTATCTTTAAATTATTTGCCGTTTAGTGACGGATATATGGCGGTGATGTGTCTTACACGGTGTCGTGGCGCCGAGCAAGGAGCGACGCCCCCGCGGGTAGACGCACGTGGGCTCGGACACATTACTCAAAACTCGCGTGGCGGCCGAGGTCGCGCTTGCCGCAGTATATCGCCCAGCGTGTCGCCTGGATCCTGCCGGTATCCTTTCCTCCAATGGTTGCATAGTCTGCTCGTAGGATGCTTCTGAGGCGTCCACATGTCGCACAGTGGAGTATTCGGCACAAAAAACTCGTCAAAAGTCCATGTCAAGAAGCGTTTTGAAATATATACCATTCATGTAAGTCGTGCAGCCAGTTCCATGGAGCAATTGGCAATGGCCTGAAGTGGCGCGGGGTGGCTGCTGGTTTGTAGTGGGAGCTGGAAGATGTTTAGGAAAGGATTGGTTTTGTCTGTGGCTGTGCATGATAAAGTGTTGAAGTCTGTCCGCCATACTGTCACACCCAAAACATTGGAAACCTAACCTGTCAAAATTAGATTGAAAGAATTGTATCAGCGCATGTTGACATTTAGCCTGAAATTTAAGCTTCATTAGTTGTTATTCCTTTTAAAACTTGCACATTTTACATGCATCATATACAAAAACCTGCTTCAACATTCTAGATGTTTTGCAAGTCGCAGTATGGCGATGGACGAAAATGAAACTTCAATGATGCCATAGCATGACATCTCCCGTTATTCTTACCTCCATGGGTATAGGCGGCTCTTAACATTGAGGTCTTAAGAGCGGATGAGAGCAAAGCGAAGTGAGTATGGAGCAGCGCCGGAATGCAAGGGCGAGAGAAACGGAATATACCGAGAAAAACCGCCGACCAGCGGCTTCGTCCGGCACGATTCCCACGTGCAAAATTCCGGGAGCGACCCGGCCGGGAAAGTAACCCGGCCAACATTGAAAAGAGGCGAGTAGCCTGACCACTATTCCACCACGCCCTTGCTGCGGGCTGTAGGAAGCGACACGGAAGACCGTGCACCGACTGCTTGTCCGCTGTTGTCCCTCAGGCATCTTGCGCTGCTACCACCAACAGGCACGCTTTGTCAGCTTGTTGTCGCGAGTGCTTAGTAATATGATTTTAGAATGTATGTTTTTTTTGGAATACGTATGTGGAAAAAAAGTGTATTTCGGAGACTGTTCGTTTCACTTTGGAAAATACTGTTTTGTTTTGAGGAAGCATCGTCTTTATAAGTTTTTATGCATTACGTCGGACCTTGTCGACCAGTAATTATTTGATACCATAACAGAGAACTATTCCTTATAAGGTCGCCAATGAAACATCTTCCCCAAATATCTCCTTATTGGTGTGGCATTAAAGTGAAATAGAAATTCCCCGAAAATCATTACATTGGACAAAATAAATTTTTTGTTCTTAAACGTCGGATATGGTGCAATAGATGTCATATAAGGAAATGTAAGTCTTTATGCGAGAATGTCCTATTAGAATGACGAATGAAATCTAGCATTCTGGGAAAATAAGGTTATAGGAGTTACCAATTAGCCGGAAAGTAAATGAAGTTTGTCACAAATTGCATCGAGGCATGTACTTCAACACATGATTAAGCACAATAGGAGAGCCTCCACAATTACAAGGAACAGTTTTCAGAGAATAATTTTGGACGTATCAGAAATTATAAAACAGAGAATAACTTCGAAAATATGTATTATGAAAACCAATATATATATATATATATATATATATGTGTGTGTGTGTGTGTGTGTATAATTCCGTACAGGGGTTCCAAATTAAAAATAAGTTTCATACAAAAATTGTATATCTGAAAGGGGGTAGTAATGCTACTGGCTAGCAGCCATACATCTTTCTTTGTTATTACTACAGGGTACTTATTTTTTTAATGTCACCATGCATCTATTGGTCAAATGCTCAATGAAGCTCGTCAAGACATATCTAAAAATTTATCACAATGTACCAGTCCAATAAACAGATAGTTAAAAACCACCACAGAAATCAGGACTCATTACGGTTCCTGAAGACCCGGTATGTGACGTTGACGCTTTGCATTTGATGTATAGGTGATGTAAACAGTGCAGGTACCCAGAGTTACGTACCACATTCCACAGAGTTTGCGCTTAGAGGAAACAAAGGAATACACATGATGTGATGACTACTCAGTCAGTCATCCGTGTGCAGTCGAATACAGTAAACTGCAAGGGGACAGTTGTAACGGAAATGTACTCCATCAACGAGAAAGTAGAGATTCTGCTCAACTACGGAGAATGTAAAATAGCAGATGAATGTGTTCGTATTATTTTACAGTACAGTGCAGTACGTTCATGTGAGTTGTACTGAAAAATCAAACAGTTCTGTTATTACCATTATCGATAGCTTGGTTCTCTCACTCGTCATTCATTCTGTTGAAGGTCGGCGTAATGCTAGTCAGGCAGAGCAACTCTACAGGCAGCGATACTCTTACAAGACCGCACCGTCCAGACGGATGTTTTCCCGTATTGTTGTGAAGCTTTTTGAAACGAGCAATTTGAACCCACAGAAACGCAATCCTCGTAAAACTCGGACAGATGAAGCTGCTGAGGTTGCTGTTGTCGCTGATGTAGCATTTAATCCACTGATCAGCACGCAAACTTGAAGCAGATATAGGTATTAGAAAACGAGGGCAAATTGCATTCTTAAGCTCCATACATTCCATCTCTATCATGTACACTTACACCTAGAATTCCACGGGAATGATTTCCAGAATTGTGTAGAGTTCTGTCAATGGGCACAACATCAAAGTATCGCCTACCCGATGTTATTTTTCAGATGTTTTATTTCACCGATGAATCGTCGTTCTCCAGCTCAGGTCAAGTGAATACGAGGAACATTCAATATTGGGCCGTCGAAAACCCACAATGTCTTCGACAGGTGGACCACAGCGTCAATGGAGAGTTAACGTCTGATGTGGGATGGTTGGCAATAAGGTTATAGGGCCTTATTTCGTGAATGGTAACCGAAATAGCAAGGAGTATCACAAAAGATTCTTTCCTGTATTCTGAAGTATGCCTCTAGGGAACGGAATGATAATGTGATACCAGAATGACGGATGCCTGGCACACAATGCCGTGCATGCACGTCGCGTTCCGAATCCTGGTAGGTGGATTGGTCGCGGAGGACACGTTTTCTAGTCTGCTCGGTTTTATGACCTTATCACTTGGACTTTTTCTTTGGGGTAAACTCAAAGGCGTTGTTTATCGAGATATTCCAACAACTTCAGAGAACATGTAGGAAAGTAATGTGCATGGTAGTAATGCTCTTCAGCAGGAAACACTAGGGGAATCAGTGTTGTTATTCAGCCAGCGACTGAACTTGTGTATCGCTGCCCTTGGTCACCACTTTGAACATCTAATGCGAATTTTCTACCCCTTGCAGTACCCACATGGATAGTACTACAAACGGGCATTAGAGATCCCACTTTCTGTGTCGTACTTTATGTTTATGTAATGAAAGAGTACATTGTGCTACATGTTTATATATGTTTTGATGAGCTTCATTGAAATTTTCAGCAATAGATATATGGTGCCATTCAAAAAATTGATACTTGTACTAGTATATCACATATAAAGAATGCTATAAGGCTGATTCCCAAGAAGTATTAAGATACCATTCCAGTTATACAATTTCAGTATGAAACAATTTTTCATTTTGAGGCCTGGTACGGGGTTATTGTATGTGGTCAAGATAAATGGGACAATCTATACACACGCACATATATTATATGTTTATAAATATTAATTTACTTATATATAGAAGAAATGTAATTTGAGTCTGATTAAGAAACATAAAATATTATACGTATTTTAAAATAATTATTTAGGTATTGTTTTAATGTTATTAAAAACACTAATTTTATTTCTATTCATTACAATTTATATAATTACAAAAATAAACTGCAATATTTATGTTTTACTAGCCATACTTTTGTAATAATGTTAAACGTCATTATGTACTATTATTACTTATGTGTTTCTATACAGTACAAAGAAAAAATTATAATGTTGTGGCAACGGTATTAATGTTACTACAACATAATTTTTGTTATCTCTGAGTCGGCAGTAAATAATGTTGATTTTAATGTAATATAATGTTAAGCTACTAATGTTACTCTAATATTAAGTACTTCTGTGACAAAATTACCTCGTTAATGTACTCGCAACATTAAGGTGGTGTTTATGTTGTGGCAAAATAAGTTTTGTGTTACGGCAAAATAAATTTTGGTTTGTGGCAAGACAAATTTCGTGCAACGGTAAAATAAATTTTGTGTTGCGNTTTTGTTATCTCTGAGTCGGCAGTAAATAATGTTGATTTTAATGTAATATAATGTTAAGCTACTAATGTTACTCTAACATTAAGTACTTCTGTGACAAAATTACCTCGTTAATGTACTCGCAACATTAAGGTGGTGTTTATGTTGTGGCAAAATAAGTTTTGTGTTACGGCAAAATAAATTTTGGTTTGTGGCAAGACAAATTTCGTGTAACGGTAAAATAAATTTTGTGTTGCGTTGAGGTTGACATATATGTAAAAAATATTCTTGAATTTTTTTTTGCTTTAAATTAACAATACAGTGTAAAATAAATGAAGTACAATTACTTTGTCTCCAAAAGAAATATTAATAGCAAAAAAAAAAATTATTCGGCAGAAAGGGGAAATTGAACGCATGCCCTGAGTGCTAGACGCACTCTACTTAACTCCGCCGCGCCCACCAACTGCTCAACCTTACAATATCTGTTACGGTTTCATATAGTTATGTGTGACGCCTGAAGGGGGGAGGGGGAGTATCCTAGTTCGTGAGTGATGGAGGTCTTAACAAAATAAAATAACTAAATTCAGTAGTTATTTTTATTCTCAATGCTTAAGGCAGTCAAACATATGTTATTGACCAGTCTGAGGGTCCAATTAAATTTTGTTATTATTTTTGTGCGCAATATTTATTTACTATCCCCATATCAATTAAATTCATTATCACAGTCTTTAATCTTGCTAATGTCTCTTAAACTGCTCCAATTATTTCCATACGTTGAGTTAAAACTGTCTATTTCCATTGTCCCGAATGTCTGTTCACTCACGCATCCAGTCCACAGTCCCGCACATCAGTCCCATTTTCACTGCACAGAAGCTCGCTGACGAACTCTCGCAGATCGCTTCAGTCATCCCTGGCCACTCCGGAATTGCCAAACTGTCGCTCAAGGTCGCACGAGACGCCAAACTCTCGGCTTATCACTTTCCCCTCAGGGGCCCTCACTTGGCATTTATACTTGAGATAGGTGCCGTCTATAAAGTTCTCGGCAATCCAAGTTTTTCTGGGAAAGGTAATGGTCATGACGACATTCCTGCGTGATAAATGGAGAAATATGAGGTCCTTAGGGCCAGCGAGGCGCGTGCGGAGATAAGTTTATCGGCGTTTGCGGCAGCGTCCTTTATGATAGGCAGCTCGGTATGTATAACATTACAAATTTGACCTCCAGCTCTCCGCACTTTCCCATGCGAAGGAAACACCGTTCGCAAAAAGAATTATCGTTTCGGTACGCTTTCTGTAACAGATACGCGGCCACCGGCCTATCGCTGACTTGTTAATTCAAAACAATTCTTTAACTTGTTGCCGCCGCTATCATATAGCTGCTGTGCTTCTCTTCCCCTCGCTCGTGCGGGATCGAAGCAGCGAGTGCGTAACAATATTTTGGGTATTAAATAGAATTTAAACGACAAATTGCAGTTATCTTTCGTTATGTGGAAATACTTTATGCTCTAGAAATATATGCATATTTGGCACACGTTAACTACTTTGCAAGGGTTGAGGGATAGTCTTGGTTACATCTAGTTTTCATATTGTGCTTTAAAATTTAAATACGGTGGTTTCATTTGACAATGTTATCGCTGTTCACAACTAACCGCCATTGTACAACAGTAATACTGTTACTAAAACAGTAATTTTTTGCATCCTGTGGACAGTCAGTAACCAATATTGCTATTAATATAATATACTGTTAAGCTATTATGTTAATGTAACATAAAAATAATAACGTAACAACATTATTTCCTTATGATACTGTCCACTTTAAGTGGTGTTCATGTTGCGACAAAACAAATTATGTGTTAAACTTATGTTAACATTCGTGTTAAAATTTTTCTTGTATGTTATTTGCTTTGAAAAAACATTCTGAAGTAAAATTAATTAAGTACTATTATTTTGTCACAAAAGTAAATATTACAAATGGAAAAAATATACAGTTTTGAGGGGGATCGGTCCCGAGCCGTGACTGTTAAACGTTTTTCACTTCACAGAATCCTCCTTCTTACCAACTGGAATGTCTTATAATGTTTCGTATTGTAAGTTTTAAATACAACTTAATGACAAACCGCAGTTGTCTTTTGTTACGTGGCAATATATTATGTACTATAAATATATGCTTAATTGCCACACGAACACTGCTTTGCAAGGCTTGAGAGTTGGTGTAATCTACATTTAGTTTTCAAACTATGCTTTAAAATTGAAACAAAGTGATTTCATTTTAAAAGGTTATTGCTGTTCACTTCCATCCGCCATTTAACAACGACAAGTCAGTGTAAAAGTTATTTCCTTAATGTTGCAATAACACGAACTATTTTGTTCTTTGTGATGGTTTCAGTATAATACCACTTTTGGTTGCGGCAACATTAGTAAGAGGCTTTATAAACATGACCACTTCAACAGTATGTTTGCATTACAGGAATATACAACTTTGTAAATTGTTAACATTAAGTAAATTCGTCACAAAATTATTAAAGCTACTACATTATAAGCGATTAAATAAATGCCTCAATAGTAAATGTAATGTTGCGGCAAGGTTATACTTTATTCTGTGTATTTTTTGTGAAAAGTGCAACACCCAGAAAGAATAGCCCGAATGTATCCAAACTCGGAGGATGAATAAAAAAAAAGTTTACTAGCAATAAGTGATTACGGTTCCAGAGAGATGGTGTACACGTAGGCCCAGCAGTGACCTTTCTTGTGCGACTGAAAAGGTCAGTGTTACGCCAAGTTCAGTAAGTGAAGAGCAGTCAAACGAATTGAAAGAAAGTGCCAGTATGCTTCGTTGACATCAAAGGGTGCCATATCAGCATGTGAGTGAGTTCTAACGGGGCAGAATGATCGGTCTCTGGGAAACGGGTTTGTCATGCCGTTACATTTCGACTCGTACAAGGCATGCTGCCACGACAGTGATGCGTGTGTGAAACCAGTGGATAGAAGAGGGTTTTGCGAAGCGACGAGCGGGTACTGGAACTCTCAATATGGCCACAGAACTAGAATACCGCCATCTTTTCCGCATGGTCATAATGGACCGTACAGCCTCGTCCACAGTGTTGGCTTGACACTGGAGCACTGCAACGGGTGGGTACCTGTCTGCGTCGACGGTTCGACGCCATCGTCAGCGGCTGGACTGGTGGCACGCATGCCATTGCGTCGGCTTCCAATGTCCAGAAACCACAAACGCCTCGGACTGTAATGGGACCGTGAACGCTGTCGTTGGCATGCTGAGTGTAAAAATGTAGTGTTATTGGACGAGTCTCGCTTCGACCTGTCCTACAGTGATGGCCGAATACGTGTTAGACGCTATCGTGGTTACCGCAATCTGGCACCCTACATGGTGGAGTGGCATAGCGGGCAAACGCCAAGTGTGATGGTTTGGGGTGCCATTGGATACAACATGTGATCTTGACTCCTTTCTGTTGAGAGCAATCTGAACAGCAGCCGCTTCATCAGCGAGGTTTTAGAGCCCGAGGTACTGCTTCTCCTTCAGGAAACTACACATGCCATATTTCAGCAGGACAATGCCCCGCCACATGTGGCGAGACATGTGCAAGCCTTTTTCAATGGACGACGGTTACCACTGCTTCCCTGTCCTGCACGTTCGCCTGACATGTCACTTATCGAATATGTCTGTGATATAGCTGGTCGGCGACTTGCTAGTCATGGTCCTCCAGAAACCACTGTTGATACTTTGTGGGCTCGCGTACAAACCGCGTAGAGGGAGATTCCCCAGGAGCATATCCAGGTTCTCTTTGATTCCATACCACGACGTTTAGGGTCTCTGGTTGAAGCATGTGGGTGTTTACACCATGCTGAATTCTTAAGTACAGCGATAATTTACAGTTCTGTAATCCTAATCAATTGTGTATTGTCATTTACCGAATATGTGGTATAAAGTTTATTTCAATCACATGTAGACTTCTTTATGTTGCATTTTTCACAAACGTTAGTGTACGTTCAAACCTCCGAGTTACTTTATTGTTAACAAAAGATCAGAATGTAGTATGAGTGTTTTGTCCCTGACGTTTTGATGATAATTTATACATATTCTTTGCAAAATACAATATTCTTAGTTTTCGGTTTTTTCTAATCATTAAATGCTTTAGAAAAAAATTAGAAAAGTATTGTAAGCTTTTTGGTTTAATATTCTACAGTACTTTTCCAACTACGAGTTTCCGTGTTATATTTCCTGGAAAGCCGCAGAAGGCTGTAAAGTTTTCATTCGACCCTCAAGACTTCGATGGTAAGAACAACAAAATCACTTCACTCACTCGCTATAAAGTTGTCACGTACAGAATGTTTGAATGAACACCGACAACGCAAAAAAGGTGATGCAGGCAACGAAGCGAAAAATGTACGAAAAGGAACCCATGTCTCGAACTGTGTGGTTTGACTACTATGGGGCGTCAAATTATTACAGTGCTTCGGACAGACAACGTGCAGTTAGCTACAAATTTTATCAGTAAGACATTTCCATTAATCCAGGAAGAGCATACCATGATAGATTACAAAAGTGCTTGAATTGTCGGCCTCCATATTTATTACAAAGCTTGCTTCGGCGGTGGGGGATGTAAAATCTAACTGAAAGTCATCTGTTGGACGTGCATCTACCTTCATTTGGCAAACAGACAGCTGTCCGACATTCAGCTGATAGAAGGGCAACTATTCGACAGGTAGCTAACAGACAGTCAGTTGGCCGACATGTCAGCTGGCCGACATGTCAGCTGGCCGACAGGTAGCTATTCGACAGGCAACTGTCAGACACGTCAGTTATTCGACTGGTCAGTTGTTCGACAGGTTAGCTGGCCGACAGGAAGCTGTCCGACAAGCAGCTGACTGACAAGGGGGGGGAGGGGTACAACTGGTCAGCTGATTGAAATTCTCCTGTTAGACGATAAGGAAAGATGACTTTCGGTCTGGTGAATGTAGCCCCGGCGGTGCAGAGATTAGCGCACATGTCAAAGACACCGGGTTGTGTATGGCCGCTCATACGCAGGAAACTACGAGGCGCAGATAGTCTACCAATTTTGCATTGATGGTTAATATGTTGCGCTTCTTTAGAAACCCAGAAACAATTTGTACCCAAATTTGTTGCTTCATATCTGTTAAACCACGCATATCCGGACATTGATTCCTTCTTGCGAAAAGTGCAATAATTTATTGTCCTGCATCGCACACTGCACGTTATCGGTGTTTTTTTTTTACATATGGATATGTTTAGGTAAATTTCATATGTAAGCTATCCTCATTGTGGAATCAAAATAAGCTATGTAAGAAGCGAATTTTCTATGTCACGGTAAAGATATAGAATTCAGTACCAGTAACCTCAAGCCCCTTCAGTGAGATTTAATTTTTGTCTTTGTGTCCCAAAAGAGCTTTCTGAAAGTTACAATTAAGGCAGTCACCTATTCGGCGCTTGAATTGAGATGCAGAATTTTAGACATACGAGTTTTTTTATGAAACTATTTAACGTGCAACTGATATGTTTATCTTCGAAAAGAAAATATATCACAGACGAAGATAGAATTATATTATCAAGATAACCGATCTAATTATTATTTTTAAGCCCTTCATCATCGGTACGTAGTTATTTTTGTACACTGCAAAATCTTAAATCATACTTCTCGGACACGATTGAAACTACGATACTGGACCTGTATTAAACTTTGCTGCAGACTTTCCATTAAGAAAATTGTTTGGTCATCCCTTAAATTGCCGTAAGTATAGGTAACACGACAAATATCACTGCACGCAGGTACAAATATTTTTGTGTAGAGGCGATTGGGTTCTTGATATGCGTTTTAGTGTAGTTGTTATTGCACCCTTTCGTCTGATCCTCAAACGCGAAAGTATGTCCAGGTAGGCGACCACCGTAAGTCCTGCTCCTGCTATGATATCACCGACTGAAAAGTTGTTACGCTAAAATCTTGGCAGTAATCTGTGACCATGCGTTGCTATTACAAGGCTCGTATTTCGCCATTAGAGTGCTCTCCCTTTCTTTAGAAATTAAGGTTTGTCCAAAATAAATAGTGCTGTATTTTAAAAAAAATTTTTGCTGAAAGTAAATTTACTTGCATATCAAAACTGCAGATGGCTCAATAAAACGAGCAAGTATTTTTCTTCATAGTACATGATTTGTGAAATATGAAAGCAGACCAGTCGTCCACCGCTGGCTACGACAGAAAACGAGCCACGATATATAAAATCTCTAGTGTCCCCTATATTCACAATCCGCCTGGAGCTGATTCTCAGTCTCTTTGTGTACTTTAACAATGCATATAGTTACTTTCTAGTTCCCGAAACATCTCAGGACTCCTTCGTATGCAGCTGCGTGTTATTGTATGTTTTTAGTTGTGTTATTTAAATTTGTTGCCTAGGTACATCTATTTATTAATAGTGGCCTACTATGTGAGTTTAATTATTCCTTCGAGTATTGAAATATTGTTAATTCGTGGTTGCTGAATTAATTCCTTTTGCGTAGGTTTAGTTATTTACGTGATACCAACATATATATTGACAACTGCTCACCTTGGTTTGTATATTGGTGCCTGTGTGATGTCTTATTCGTGTTTTATGCGACGTACAATATAATAGCTAAAGAAATCAATGTAAAACATGACAATAACGTTGTAAATTGTAAAGAAAATTTAGACTTTTTGCTATAAAAGTTTTACAATTTTAATAAAAATTTTATTTTCGTAAATAAAAATTCAGCCACAAAGTTTTTGTATTGCTACAAGCCAATTTAAGGTATACTTTTCTATTTTAACTCAATTTTGGTTTTTATTGATTTTTGCTTGACGAAATTTGCACTTTGCATTGGACGGCTAATTCTCTGGCGAGGAGTGAGAACAGTTAGAAATAAAACACTCATCGTAATGTCCAACAGATTTTAAAACACCTGAATGAACAAATAAAGTCTTCCAACATATAAAATAACGTAGTTCAGTTTCATTAACATATGCAACAAAAGAAGATAGTGAATTTTGAGGCCTACAGATAAAACAAATTTCCGAAAGACCACTACCAAGGTTACCTGTCATGCCCTACAAACGGAAACGATACAAAAAAAAACACAAATCCATAATTTTACTGACACTGAGAAATTTGCCTAACAAATGTAACATCACATTTGTTAACACCATTATATATTCCACCAATATTCCCAAAAATCTTCCTTGGCCAGTATATTCTTCATATTAGGTGTCTTCGTTGTAGGTTGAACGTTCTCCTACGGGAGCTCATTCACAGTCGCTACAGTGATCAAACTGCTGAGTAATGACATATCTTACTCGGATTTCAAACACAGGCTCCACTATGCCCTTCGCCAGTGATTCCCAAAGTTCTATGAACCGCGACCCATTAAAATAAAAATGCCAAAGTTCAGGACCCACTTTAATGCCTTATGCGAGAAACGTACCGTTTCGCTGTCCCATCATGTTCACATTGTATTTCTTACGTAGCGTAAGGAAGTGAAGGGTAATAGGATAAATAGAATAGTTTTAAAAGTTGTAGTATTAAAGAACAATTTAAATGAAAAAGTACCTAATGAAACAGTATTACACAATGTGATATATTACTAATTTAGTTTAAAAACCATTTTTGCCGCGAGTGGTGGCTGCGGGGGTAGCATTCACTGCGTACTCTGCTTAATATTTTATGTCTGATTGGCAGTTGTATTGCATGTGTGTAGGCTCTAAATTATAACATTTATAACTCTTGCATATGTTTATGTATGAAATAATATTTTTTGGGGCCCACCAAATTTTAGTCTGCGACCCACCAGTGGGTCGCGGCCCATACTTTGGGAAATAATGCTCTAGGCTAAATACGCTCTGAAGACCTACACTAACTTGACATAATAAGAACTTATACTATTTATAAATGAGATACAGCAATATTTACTGAACTACTATGCAACGCCTAATTAAACAGGAACTGTGTATATCCTAGGAATATTTTTTAATGTCATGTATAATTTACTTATATCACCTACACATATTGATGAATACGCGAACCAGACTTAAAATATAAACATCAAGATATGTTTTGTTAAACAGTTACAATGTCTCAGTAATTCCTAGCCTCCTCTCCCGTAATATGTCAATACTTCGGTCATTTCACAGTTAATTATTTGAAATTGGTCTTTGTTGCTGAGTGTAGGGAATGCATAACCAAAGCAGGTATAAGAATGTGACGCTGCCCCTCCCATCACTGAGAGCGAAGTCGAGTCTTCGATGACCTCGCCAGAAATTCTTCGATAGCCAGGACAAGAAGAAGAGGAAAGGGACGGCGAGCGCTCGGGACTGATACGACGCTGAGATGGACAGCTCGCCCGAGGCTGACACGTGGCTCAACGTCCACGTGGCCCTCTAGTGTTCATCCCACCGCAGAACACGCACGCATACAGAGGCGAAAACTGACGCGCGTGCCTCGAAATTCTGGCCGCACACCCCGACAAAAGGCCTCGCGCTCTGACGACACGGCGCAGAAAAAGGCCGAACGTAACGTCTACAACATACCAACACGCAACACGCTCAAGGAAGTTGTTTACATCCCTGGCGGCAGGCGCATCCCATCAGTTTCCCCCCTGCGGTATTCCCCTTCCGGCCAATCGCGCGCATGAAACGTATGTGGTCTGGAGCACAAATGCTTCGTGCTTTGATGTCATGTTGGTGCTAACCGCCGGCGAGAACGTTTGCCAAGTAAGGTTATAAAATTAACCTTTTTTAGACATTTCCGTAATTAGTGTAGCCGTATATATAGAACTGTGGTGTGTGATTGTCAAGTCTGCAGCAGACTTCAATTAATTTTGTAGTTATCTATTCTTAAAGAGTAATGGTAGTTATAAACCTATACATTGTATGAAAATGATAAATCGTATCGGGCTGCATGTATACGAATATTTACCGTAGTTAACTTCCCTTCGCATTTGACCTCTCTCTGAGCAAATGTAGGAATTCTACCAAGGATGTAGAGGAAAAAAATTTATATTCGCGCTTTCTCAGTATACGTATAGTCTGATATAGTAAATTTGTGAAGCGTTTTTTTAAGTGTATTATTGAACTACGTGTATTATTTACATGAACATTAAACTACGCAAATTAAGGTTAATGTGTGCCAATTGCATTTACACGCTGTGAAGTCTCCTATATTTTCAAACACCGTGATGATATAAGTACACTGTTGTTATTCCGTTCCCTTGTACAATAAGAATGTATTTGGTAACGAATCAACAACGCACAAATGTTTTGACAGCTGCATTTATGCACGCAAATGCCACGGCGTAAGCGGTCCATCATCGCCCAGAAACGAACATTCTGAATCAATAGGCAAATGTGCAGAGTAAAGCAAAAGAAATCAGACACAAGGCCTTTCCCACAGCAACGCGCAGCCAATATACCACAGAGTGTGGTTGCGGCTAAGTCATCGACATCACATGTCGCTTCCGTGTAATTCCATGTTTTGCCTACTTTCACAAGGAAAGGCTTCACCTATTATACAGAAATTCTTCGTTTTCGTGTTGTAATCTCAGTTTCAGACGTATTATTGTAAGTGTTTTATAAAACAAAATTTACAATTTATTAGTTGTTTAATACTTTTGTATGTAATTTTCACAGCGTGTTATTTCCCGCTTGCAAAAGGCAGGAACTTGTTGATAAAATATAAACATTTTCCTGGCATTTTACAACAAGCAGATTACAAACAATTAAAAATAAGCACAAAAATATTAAACAACTAGTAAAATGTAAATTTTCTATTATCGTACAGAATCAGTTATTGCTCTGAATCAGAAATTACGACACGAATACGAAAAATTTCTCAAAAAGAGGTGAAACCGAGATTACTTCCATATCTGTATGTCTGTTTGTGTTTGTATTTGTATATGTCTATGTATGTGTGTTTATTGTGTGTTCCCCTCCTTAAAATATTTTGAACACGTGAACCGAATTTCACCAAACTCGGTACACATATAGTTTATAGTCAGGAAATCATACTTTTATAGTTTAAAACCAAGCTCTGCGTTTCCTTTCCAAACGGCGTCAATTTTAAAATTTGGAATTTAATTTTTTTTTTTTTTTTTTTTTTTAATTTTTTAAAGAAAATGTTTTATTTTGATAGTACATCACGTACGCATTGAATTTAGATATAAATATTGTTGTTATTTCACCATTTTGTAAGGTAGCACTACATGAAATAATAAAGTTTTTACATTATATATCGAAAACCACTGGTCTGATTCTTGCCAAATTTGGCATGAGAATTACACAACGGTAGGCTATGTAAACATTTGCAATTTATATATATCAGGTACCTATTTTGAAAATTGTGGCAATTCAAATAATATAGTTTTATAAAATATTTCTACCAAGCTGATAATATCTACTAAAAGCATAATATTAGTCATGAAAAAGCCGCGTTGGCCCACCATTTTGCAATATAACGCTACATGAAGAAATGAAATTTTAATGTCATCTCGGGAAACAATCTAGCAAATATTACCTAATTTGGCAAGAAAACAGTACTACGGTAGGAAATATAATTGAAAATGTTTTAAATGGGGCAGACAGTTATATTCAAACTGATGGCCATATAGCCCTTTTAGCTCAGTATGCTATATTGTCGAAACCATGTAATCAATTCCAAATTACCTTTGTACGTTGACCGTTTATATTACAACTATTGAGCGTGTCTACACAAAGTCTCCTTTGTCTGCCATTTTGTAGGCTAGCATTCCATGAAACAAATAACACATTTACGCCATATCTCCGTAAAAGAAAACCAACAGAGTCGTATCAAATTTGGCAAAGTAGCACCACGACTGTAAAAGTGAACCAATTCTTTTTGAGAGGGTCAGGCATTTATTTTAAAAATTACAGCCATTAAGCGTTTTATCGTAGTATGCTTTATATACGAAACTAGGAAACAAATTTAAACTAAAATTGGTATGCTGGCAGTATATATTTTAATTACCAAATGTGTTTATACAGAACCTCATTTCTACGCCATTTTTAAGATAGCTCCACAGGAGAAAATAAAGTTTTTGTCGTCTCGGAAAAAAGTCAACCGATTACTACTAAATTTGGCAAAGAAATTGTACTATAGTAGGCCAAATTAATTTTTATGTTTAAAGTGCGCGCAGACACTGATTTTCAAAATGGTGGCCATGTAAATGTTTTAGATAAATTTGTTATATTTATGGAACAATTTAATTTAATTAAACTAAACTTTGTATGCTGTCAGTATCTTTAAGAAGCATCGTATACAGAACCTCTTTTTAGTCAATTTGTAAGATAGCGCCAAATAAGGAAAAAAAAAATTTTATGCCTTATCTTAGATACCTTTCAAGCAGTTTTCACCAAATTCATCACACACGTAGCACTACGGTAGGCCATTTAAACTTGCGTATTTTAAGTGGCTCAGACACTTATTTTAAAATGATGGATATAAAAATATTTTAGGTTAGTAAACCTCATTAACCATTACGTTAGACTGATTACATCCGATGTTGATGTTCCGTATCCTCCCTCTATAATGCAGTTAATAGCACACAAGCTTGTAGTATGAGGTTTTCTGGGTTCTTCTACCTTGCAAGGCACGTGTGTATTTGTAATTTTCTCTCTACTGTTGTATATACTTCTTTTTCCATCACTAATGATAGTACTGCCATCGAGATATCAAGGCGTACCTACTATCCTAACTTTTAAGAATTTCATTAAACATCATTTGCACCCATTTAAAGGAAAGTAGGCTCATTAGTTATATAAATAACTTATCGTTTAAGTTTCCAAAGAAGGCGGACCATAGGTAACACATTGTACTTGCATTCAGAAGAACCTGCAATCGATTCCTGGCACTGCCAGCTTTATTTAGATTTTCCTTTAATTGTTAATCACTTGTAAGGAACGTTAGTTTCAATTTATCCTTACATTTTAGGAGCCAAGTTGTTCAAATAAAGAAATCTTCCTAACCGAGTACGCGGCTAACATTCGCCCTGCAGATAAAAACAATTTCACATAATTTTTCAAAATCTATTATTTTAGAAAATTAAATCGGTGTGTTAGTAGCCTCGCAGCTCACGACTGCTGGTACGTAGAAAGGAGAGGAATATGAGGAGTTGCAAACGGATAATTATGGGTTCACAACAAGACCAAAGTCATCTTGATGCACTATGAAATAACGTGACAGTTCATACTAACGTTAACGTGCGCTGAGCAAAATTGTGCTTAAAGTGTTGGCCACAAATTGTAGCCAAAACAATTACAAGCTCATGCACACACGAATACGATAAACGCGCCTCTCTCTCACAGAATATACGTATGCATATACTTACCGCTTTACGTCTACCAGCCAAGGGAGAATCCCAACCTAATATAAAGCTACGGAAAATAATTTAGATTTACACTATGCAATGAGAATGGGACATCCTAATGAGAGATCATCCCTAGCACAAGATTGGCTCACAATTTTTGATGAAGGCCTTAAAGCTGAAATTCTTGCAGATCTTCGGCAATACAAGGCAGGGACGATTAATTCCTCGTTCCTATTGAAGCTATCTGAATAGCTTGTACTGATCTATAATGGCTCTACTGTCAATAAGAAAGTAAGTCGTACTTACCTCCCTAACCGTTCTATAATTCCGCCGACAACCGCCATAGAGCATGTCGCGTACGGTATTTATATCTGCAGGTTCCTTTGAATGGGGCTGTCGTTATTGGTCTGCTGAATTAAGTAACCGAGCTTCTCTTGAGATGGTATTTCACTTTACTGCGCACGCGCGTGCACTAAGAGAGATATCAATGTTGTTATAATTAAATAACCGCAAAGGATTTTATATGGCTTATAAGGATCCAGCACATCACAGCCGCAAATTGGCCAGTCAGAGCTGCCCTGTTCGCAAGTATCCTGCAAGGAGAATAGCTTAATACACTCCAGTTCGTATAAGTTCACTAAATTTTTACAGTTCTAGAAATGTAGCGCAACTACAATGTGTCCTCCCGCCACAGCTGTTCTATCTATGAATAAAACAAATTATGTAAAGAAAAGATATAATCAATATAGGTTACAATTCCAGCTTATCTTATCTTTGTTATGGCCAAGTTATACTGCTTGGGCTCTGTTTATTTTATTGCGGGTGGATGGAGCTGGGAGGACTTTAAACGTCTTTCATGAGACTGCATTGTTTTGCAGCACTTCTTATGAGAAGGTATCATTTTGAATTACCTGTTATTTTAATGGACCAGTGGAAATTTTTGTTTCCACGGGCGTAATATTCAAAATTATTATAACCTGTAAAGTTTTAGCTTCATCAAAAGAAGGAAACACGATACATACTATGTCGTTCGTACCGATGCGAATAATACACACATTCCGTACGTAAGTATATATTTTTGGCGATGTTAACCTTACACTTATTGGTTTTGTCTTATAATTAACGCGTTATTTTTACACTACAAAACAGCATTGAAATGGCGGTTATCTAGGCCACTAACATTTCAGACATTTTAATAACAGTTTCGAAATAAATTATTTACAAAACACACTTAGGCTACTTACGGTTTGTAATTCTTATTTGCAATTTCTGAACACACTTTGTTCTGTGGCAATACTTGGACACGTTTTTCTGCACTCATACGAAATAATTTCGAAAATAATTTAGAAAATGAGACACTTAATTGGTTTCCCGAAATTAATAAACTGCGGAGCGAAGATACATGTTGCAGCTTCATGACGGTCCCGAAAATTGCGGATGAAGCCATACATATTTCAATAATATTACATTTACCGCAAGAAAATGAACTAAAAACGCACACCTACAACAAACTGTGCTTAATGAATGTAAATACAAAAATTATTAACTACTGAAATAATATTCAGATAAAACCCCTGAAGTACGCCCTTAAAATAACGAAGAATATCACATGCATAATGGCGTTTAGAGAGCTGGAAACGTTTTACTGTTCATAACTGTCCTTATGCTGAGCCATAATTGCTAAACCTATTATTAAAACAGTTCGCTTAAAGCCCGAAAAAATTTGTACATAACTTTACAATCATAATTTTACCAAGAAATGTAAGTATAATCTGAGTTTTGAATTAAAACTTTCGTTTCTGAGTAACATTTTTTTCAATAGTCATCATCAATATCGCCAACACAAGAACACACATCCCGCAACAACTCATCAGGTTGACGCATTCTGCATCCCTATATTTTATTCGTCAGAACACACGCTCTCTCGCGAAGCTCGCAGGCGGACGACCGCAATAGGGATTAAGGCTTTTGCGGACGTGATGGGAGAATGGCCCCAGGACAGCCCGGCGGAACGACCATGTGCGGAGGAAGGCGGATGCAGCTGCATCTCGCAGCTGCCAAGGGACCCTGAGCCCACACCAGCGGCTGAGTCTGTCCCGGGCTAGTTTCAGCAATAAACATTGAGAGCTTTTAGCGGGCATGCTGGAAGAATAACGACACAATATCCGGAGGCATAAAAACAACAAGTGCGCTGAACCAAGAGGGCACCCAAATGTTCCCGCATGTGCAGAACGGAACAATAAACTTCCAGGCCAGAATCAAGGGGCGACGCCAGGCCGACTGCGGACCACGGGAGCAGCAGCCACGTGTTTTACGACTCAGGGGGGGACGTGGCGAGCACCCCGGCCACGTGCAGGGATGGGGCAAGTTGAATATGGCGATGGAGCCTACAAAACGACGGGAGAGCGGGAGGAACGGGGCAGTCAGTTGAGAGACGTCAACGAGTCAGTCAGTCGGAGGACCTGAAATGAGGCGTCCAGATCGAGAATGCATCACGACGTCGACCTCAGTTGGAGGCCGTCAAACGGGACAGGTGACGGGAATAGTCCGAGAAAACGCGGCAGTCAGCTGACGGGAATCTAGGAGGGCGGAGCGAATCCGGGAGAAGACGACAACGGCAGCTGGCCGTCGTCGAGCGAGCAGTGCGGAGAGAGCCGGGAGTTCAAGAGGAGCTTCGAGATCAGGCGTCGAGACGCCCACCAAGTGCCGGAGCAGTCTTAAGTCGCCAGCCGAGAGAAGACAGCGCCTCCATCCAGATAAGTAGAGTCATCCAGCGATTGTGAATAATCTTGCCTTCCCCCCCCCC
>NQII01000554.1:577592-588542 GCA_002778355.1 Clitarchus hookeri | reverse complement strand
CCAAACAATACGGAGCCTACGTATAAAAGGGAAGGGGAGTGTTGTCTTGTGTGTACATGTATAAGTGGCCCTGTTAAGTGTTAATAAAACTGATTTATTGGTAACCTGAAAACGAGGTGAATTTATTAGTAAATTGGACCTAGAGACAATAGTGTCGACGTATTCCTACGCCCTAACACTGAGGGCTAGCCTCAATTGCTGGTGCCTTACGCAGATAGCAGATTCAATACCTACTTACAAACTTCAGCATTGGCAGGTATCAAGGTGATACAACAATAATTTGCCAACGAGAGCATTTACTGTTTATTTTGTGTGTAGGTTGGCCACATTGACTGTAGAAATTTAGTCTACTTTTATAAAATACAGTACATCTCACTAATCACACCGTCTTACAGCTGCCTGTTATAAACTTTGCTTTTAATCATATCGATTTTGCAACTAGTAAAATAATACATTTAGCAATTTAGCAAAAAATATACTATGATTGGCCAAAACAATTCTTTACTTAACACGCAACCCACATTAGTGAATCTAGGTGCAGGTACGTTTCTGCATTTTACAAGCGTACTTATATCTTCAGTGCCTGCCTTCCATCAGTTTTTTCTTCACTCACGTACAGATTCTCGGCAAAATAAATGTGCTGAAAAATTTTAAATCTGTTAGACTTCCGTGTATATTCTTATCGGTTACAGGAAACACGTAGGATGTAAAATGCGTCGATGACGTTATAACGCCAAGGGACGTCATTTTCTGATAGTTCTTCCGTTTTATGGTTTTGTTTCTGGTTACATTGTGCTCCGTTTTCGTTACTCCTCCTTTCACAATTGTAATTAAAATGTATTCGCGATATTATTTCTATTTTTCTTATTATACTTGCAGTATATCAGCGTCCTCAATGTTTCAAGTCTGAGTCCAGCGCTGGTCAACTCATGGAGAATGGAAGTTGTAAACGATAAATTGAGAGAGCTCGCGCTTAAAGTATATGAAGATGACTTGTCGCCATACTGCATGGAATTAGAATAATTCACAGTGGTTATCTCGACGGGTGGGTGCTGGGGCAACTGTCCCCTTACCACTGCGTCATTTGTCTTACTTAGCCATAAACTGAAGAGAACAGGGATAAAAGGCGTGTAATTTATGTGTCCGGTCTATTTTCATGATCTTTTGCACTGCGCTGCGTTGAGGAGAAAATCCATTTCTTAAAGTTCTCTTGTAAATGGAGAAAGATTACAGGATCCGAATCTCTTTGAGCAGGTTCGATACATTTCTTCACTCTACAATTTTTCATCGCGCGCTACATGCCTGCGATTCGCTTGCAGACGCTAACAGAAAAAATTATATGCGAAACAGTATACTTGTTTTTGTAATGATGCGATCACTGTATATTCAACGTTGCGTTTGTAAAAGAAGAAGGACCGTATTATTTTCCAACGATGATTTGTGACCGCATTGCGATTTTCCGTACGCCCACTTACCTACTTCGCCTTAGTCTGTTTCTGAGCCGCGCGGCCGCGGTGCGCAAGAAGCATGGTGGACATGTGGATATCCTCCTTGAAAGATAGCTGGGCCTCGTTGTTTTCTGAAGGAGAAGCAGGTGTGTCTCCAACGGAATACAGCAGGTGGTTTCGGTGTGGAACATGGCGTCGTGCCTCAATCAATGCTCTCACTGAATATAAACACTGTAAAAGTAAAAAAAAAAGCCATAAATATTTTTCTCCGCATTTTTAAAGCTATTTCCCTGATTTGACACGATATAACCTATAATCGCTTTCGTTTGTATAGGTTTCGCTGTTGCGGTAGGTCGAATAACTTATATCTCTCCGTTTCAGATAACTGCATTATTTTATGCGTTGAAACTAAACATTTTTTTTTCTAACTGTTACAGTACGAGTAAGAGTCGCATGTTCGGAACGAATAAAAAAAGTGTTTGTACATGATTCTATTGGCAGCATATTGTTTAGAGATTGAGGATTAAACTCTCAACAACGAATGATATCTCCCAGACGTGTGGGATTGTCTTTATTGAACAATGTTTTCTGCTCTATTCAGTGTATATCATTAAATCCACTTGCTGTGAAACGCCCAGTGCATGGGCCAATATCAATCAAAGTGTAAATGCTGGCCTTCGAGCACATATACCTAGAGAGACCTTTGGCTATTGCTTAGAATGAGCCGTGTTGTGCAACCAACATCTCGATCACCTCATGACGGGCTTTTCAGCGAAGTTAATAAACATCTTCCACAAAGTAGCCATATGTAAATTTGTTTCGAACAACTTCTTTCCAATATTTCAAAATAACGGCTGTCGTGTAGTGCAATATCGTGTAGCTTGTGCGGACTCTCCTTAATTCTTAGCCATTAGTGCGAGTTGTATACATTGCCTCGGCCTGCAAACGGATTAGTTTGTACGCGTGGAATTCTCGTGATTATTGAATTTCTCGCTCGGTGATGAGGCAGTAGCGGCGAGGCTAGTTGTCGGGGAGGAGCAGTCAGCAGTTAGCTGGACTTGCTTTTGTGCGAGGTGGTGTCACTTTCCGCGGGTCAACGCCTCTCTCGTCTTGCAATTGTACACTCTAAATCTGAATCACTGTGATTTCACTCTAAAATTCAGTTAACAGCACCTGACTTATTCAGCAGTCACTTCAGCCAATTTAACTGAGGAATTCGTGAAAAAAAAAATGNATGGTAGTTTCACTTCGCTTATTATTCAGTGACGTTTTCCACTGATTCATCAACCATTTCATTTGCTGTTTTTCAGTGATTTGTATTNAAATGGTAGTTTTACTTCGCTTATTATTCAGTGACGTTTTCCACTGATTCATCAACCATTTCATTTGCTGTTTTTCAGTGATTTGTATTTTGATTGATAGATCAATTAAACAAGGCGTATCAGATGGAATAACTGCATAATCTAATAAAACCCATTAAATATATTTTCTTACATATGAGTTTTGTCGATTATAATATCTACCATTTTCCGAGGCAACATGGCGTTCAGGCTTTCATTCGCTTTCACGTAATCATCATAGCGTTCGGTTTCAAGGCTTAAATGGAATTAAAGTTGGTGAAGTGAGCGCATTCATACATACTATTTGTTTAAACAGTCCTATTGTTNTCAAGGCTTAAATGGAATTAAAGTTGGTGAAGTGAGCGCATTCATACATACTATTTGTTTAAACAGTCCTATTGTTACCATTTGAATTAAAAACGAAAACAAAGGACATACAATCTAAAGCTACATATTTTGGATATAAAAGTCTAGAACATATATTACCCCCGCCCCCCTCAATGGCAATGTTGGCTCAGTAAAACTTTTTTAACTTTTTCAAAATGCCATTAAATTGCACAATATAAAGAGTGATTTTCGGAAATACGTTTATATCTTGTCATAATTTGGCTAAATTCAATAAAAGTGTAATTTCATCTGAAAGTGGACAGATCGAGCATCGGATAAATGGGAGCTATCTGAGGGCTGATTGGTGTCTGCGGAAGCAGGACGTCAATCAAACGTGTATGTAGAATTAGTGTAGTCATCATTTTAAGATAAATATTAATGATATTTATTCGTATAAGATTAATTAATTTGGTTTATACCGCAACTTACGTTTGATTTATTTGTGTACGGTCTGGAGACCCGTCTAGGCTCTAGATGAAGCGATTCACCTTCTTTCCCAAAGTAAGGTTTTTGTTAAACTCTCTAATTTTACTGCTGGAGAATGTTATTACTATCTATTAGCATATAAATTATGTTGATAATTAATGATTCTTACTGTAAAAGGTTTAGTTGAATTAATTCATGTTTTATTTTCTTTATAATTTATGGCAGTATATTATTTTAATAAATAGGGTAAACCCAAGGGTAATGGAATCGCCCACATTTGCCTCTCGCATGCGCATGAACGAAGTTTTACGCGTAAGCTAAGGTGGTGATAAGTTTTTTCACAGCGAGTGAAGGGTACCTACGCAGTGAGGTACGTATAAGCATCCCTCCACAGCAATGTGGTGTGGGCTTGGCGGATTTTTGGGACGAACAGAAGATGAGGGGCTCACCCCCGCGTTTCGATATAGAATGTTTACATCGCCGTCAACCTACATATTGTGTATAATTCATCTTGATTGCGGTACCGAAAGAAATGCTTTTCCACATATTAAAAAAAAAAAATTCTGCACAGTTTTAATAACTACATACATACAAGTGCTCTGAAGTTGTGTTTAATTATCTTCGATTAATAATAGTTGTTATACTCAGTTTTCCCCACAATGCACGTGTGTTTCACCATAATGATACGATTATTTATCCATATGTTTAACTAAACAATCAAAAAATGCTATATGAAATTATTGAAAAGTTTTTTTTAACTATAAATATTTTTTTTTGTTAAAACTTTATGCAGAAATATTTCTAACGTAAATATACTTGTATACTTACTGCAGGGCTGTAGACAGTGGGGGGATATTGGTACATTTATCAACACCCATAAATAAATACAATTTAAAACAAAAATTAATTACAACTTTACTTTAGTTTAAATATACCTCGGTAATGTGTGTTCCCCTCGAACATGAAGGATCACTCTAAGAAATTGTTCCCAAATTTACTATGTGAGTGTATACGTAGAGTGAGAAAGCGCTAATGGTAAAGTTATTTCCCATACATTCATGCTAGCGTTCCTACAGTTGCTCAGGAAACAGTCAAATGCGTAGGAAACTTCCAAACATTTTATAGTAGCAACGCTAAACACTTCATATTGTAACCAGATGTGTGGTGTTATTTTCATACTATATGTGGGTTTAAAACATCCAATTCAGCTTAGGAAGTAAACCAGAATTTTTTTTGAGTGATGTTTATATCATTTTGTGGTTCAATCTCTTTACATTAGCCAATTAGTTGTAAATAATTGTTTTAAATAATAATTTTCTGTATTATAGCTTTTATATTCTTTAAAAAAATTTAAATTTTTAACTTTCCCTCATCCCCACAGAAGTAGATTCCTGGCTAGTCCCATGACTTACCGTGTTTTCTTTTATTTATACATATTATTAACTGTGAGTGAAATGCATGCTCAAAATAATTACCAGAAACCATTAAAAGTTTCGAAATTTTTAGAAAGATGTCTTATTTGAAAATGATGTAAATGTAAATTTTTGACATATTGTGACACATATCTAAGTTTGTTAGATGTGACGCATGTACCGCCACTGTAAAAGACAGGGNTAAATTTTTGACATATTGTGACACATATCTAAGTTTGTTAGATGTGACGCATGTACCGCCACTGTAAAAGACAGGGTGGCTTATACGGTCAAAGTTAATGCCCCTCCAGGCCCTGACTATTAGGTGCGTGGAGGGTAGGTTGCCGGTTTAGTAATAATGTTGGCTAAGACTGTGGTATTTGGAAGTACGAATATATATTGTCTCATATGTCTTTTCACAAATACACAATATCGGAACTTCTGAGGTGCGGTACTGTCATAGTGTGTCTACTCGAATGTACTGGGTGAATTACTTCGTGAGGGCGGGGGCTTCTGTGGCGGCGATTTGCATACTTAACTCAGCGGTGATTGCGAGTAGGCCGTCATCTGGGTTGGCGTTCCGTTGGTGCTGATTCTCCCTGGACTGCAGTTCGGACTCGTGGAGACGTCTTCTCGCGATCTCTTCCCTTGGCTCGGCGATCGTCAACGTACTGGCCCGGACGATAGTAATCTACTGATCCCCCTTAAGGATGCGGCTGACGGATGTGGCCGGGTTCCGAGATCCCGGCCTTAGTAACTATTCTCTGACTTACTCTCTCGGCGCGGTAGAAATCGACTGAACCTGTGACGACCGATAATACTCACGACTGATTACTGACTGACCCCCTCCCATTCTTGGAAAGGGGTTTTTATACACGCCCGCCTGTAAGCCTACATTCTCGGCACGTGGCGCCCTGGGTGGGAAGGGGGTGAGGGGAGGGGTGAAGTGGTGAGCTTTGAACAAAGGATTCTACCACACGTGTCCTCGTTCTGAAGGAACTTGGCGGGCGGGGGGGGGGATAATACCTCGGCACAAATTACTGCGAGTCAGTATTCTTCTGCGATACGTACTTCTGCGTTCCGGCGAACTACGCCTGATAATTTTGGGTGATAACTCGAAAGCCCTGCACTCTCGACAGATCTGCTGGCGGGTTGGAGGCGTAGGTAGATGAAGGGGGTGTGGGGGGGGGAGGCCTCCGCTTCAGCTTCACGTGTCTGGAGATTTTCCATGCCACGTGCCTATTCGAAGGCGACAGCAAAGTGCGCTAAAGGTTGAAGGGGGTGGAGTAAGGGGGTGAGGGAAGTGAGCCAAAGGCGTGCTGTAATCCTCAAAACTGTCACGCGACAGATGTATTCACTTTAATACTTTTAATGGTAAAACGAAGAACACTTAAAAAATTTCGACGTCAATGATTTAAAACAAAATGTGTTCATTAAAATCGAAAATTTTGGCGTATAGATTTCTTATTTTAAATTATTGAATTCATTCAGGTCTCAAATTTCTGTTATTATTTTCTTACCCAAACAATGCAATTTATTACCTATTTGTCTTGAAAACGTAAGCTTTTATTTTATTAACGGCACTCATTTTTCGAACTGGCTTCTTCTAATTCATCTGATAACGATGCATCCATGGGCTACCCTATATTAAAACATGGGATATTTGGGTTCGAAAGTAACGCCACAGTGTCCTGTAAATAAAGTACGAAGGCATTTTAGCCCTTCACTGCCCAAGTTTTAATATAATATTGCCCTAAGAACTGGCATATACATAATATATCACTTATATTGGAATTTTAACACTGAAATTGAATATCGGTTTGCTATAGCTGTCTTACGCTGTTGTGAAGTCAAATTGTACTTACGAAGGCTTGCCGCTGACCAAGGCGAATATGAAGTCAAGACCTGCTGCTCCATCGCTTTCAGCGACGATTCCTGGTGACATGATAAGAGCAGATGTGTGAATGATTACTCTCGTGTGACTTGTAGTTTCAAAACTGTACTAAACATTTTGCTAGAAGTAATGACTTGAAAAAATACATCAAGAAATGCAAGAACAGCTATCCTTCACCTACAGACAAACACAATACGAAGAAGAATGACCGAGGAGTGTTAAAAAAAAAACAATAACTAAAGGACGTTTTAAAAATTAGTCTGAAAGGAATGTTTTATAAAAGCATATTTAAGAAATTTACGAGAAATTCATATCTTGGGAACATTTAATGAATCAATACCTAGCGAATGTTTGAGGAAAGAATGACTGAATAAATTATGAGGAATAAACGTTTTAGAAATGTTTTAGGAAAAGATTTTTTTAAGAATATTAAATAAATTATTGATTGATGTCATCTTGAGGTCTAAGATCTGAGGTCTGCCTGAAATGTGAAGTCTGTATGCGGTTCGTGGCCTGATGTCACTCTGAGGCCAGCCAGAGGTTTGGAGTCTGTCTGAGATATTTGAATTATCGCTAAAGTCTAAGGTATTTCAGAGATCTGAAGTCTAAAGTCTGTCTCAGGCATGTAGTGTATTTCAGTGTCTAATATAACACAATAAGCTCTCAATGATTGATTATGTGTGATGCTTCTATGCAAGTTGTCAATGATTGATTGTGTGTCATGCTTCTATGCCTCAATGTAACTTGTTGGACGCAGTCTAGTGACACTTCGATTAATGGTTGGATTTTGTAGGTTCCCATCGTACTCCAAGTAGCGTTTCGTTATAAGCGGACAAATAAGTATTTTTAAAACCAAGGAACTTTAGTTTTTTTTNCATCGTACTCCAAGTAGCGTTTCGTTATAAGCGGACAAATAAGTATTTTTAAAACCAAGGAACTTTAGTTTTTTTTAAATAAAATATATTGATTTAAAATTTTTTGGATACATAGTAATAGTAGGACAGTATATTAAAAAGTTACACAACAATTTACTTTAAGTTTAACCATAATTATACGAAGAAAAATCTTGAAATCTAAATTTACAAAAATTTTNTTACACAACAATTTACTTTAAGTTTAACCATAATTATACGAAGAAAAATCTTGAAATCTAAATTTACAAAAATTTTAATAAAAAAATACATATTTGACAACGATAATTTATATAATTTACAAAATGTCTACTCCCTGTGCATTTAACATTTAGATACACGGCTGCATGAAACACAAATTGTTGAAGTCAGAAGGAAATAATATTTTTTTTATGTGGCCTATAAAACAAATATTGCTCCCAGCTTGCGGAAGCACACATTAGGCCACAACCAAAGAAATGATAATTCAATATGACCAGTTTGGTTCGCATTTTTTAGCGCTGTTTGTACAAAAACTTTTGAGTCTTTGATCGTACGATACCTTAATAATGTCCAAACAAACTCCTTTTGAGAACCATGGCTGAGGAACCTGAGTTTGAGACTCTAAACCATAAAATATAAAGTTTCCTTAAAAAAAGTATGCATTCTTAACTGTGGAAAAACCTGTAGAANTTGAGACTCTAAACCATAAAATATAAAGTTTCCTTAAAAAAAGTATGCATTCTTAACTGTGGAAAAACCTGTAGAATAATTCTTTATGCAATGCAAATACGAATAAACACATAAGAAAATTAAACAAATTAAAGTGGTATCGTTAGTTTGAAGCCAAAGCGAACCATTGTAGGATGTCAGTTAATAAATATCTNTTGAGACTCTAAACCATAAAATATAAAGTTTCCTTAAAAAAAGTATGCATTCTTAACTGTGGAAAAACCTGTAGAAGAATTCTTTATGCAATGCAAATACGAATAAACACATAAGAATATTAAACAAATTAAAGTGGTATCGTTAGTTTGAAGCCAAAGCGAACCATTGTAGGATGTCAGTTAATAAATATCTGGGCTCCACACTGTGGTGTAGTAGTTATATCACAAGGAAATAAAATAATTAAAAAATTTGATTGTATTCGCATAAATGGGTAGGAGATACAGAGCTGAACTATCTAAGGGCTCTCTCTGATCGATAATAGTCTCACGAGAGATAAAGGCAAGACTGCCACTTATGAAAACACATGGTGTTTTCCCCAGAGCTCTGAGGACCGCCGAGTATTCTGGAGTCTTCACTAAGCTTTTCAGCCTCTGTGTTTATTTGGCCGCATCTATAAAATACAACCTAGAGCTGCCATTTTTATTTTCTCACGCAATATGCAAAACCTACTGCTGCTATAGTTTCTTGCAGGATTCATCTATGTGCTTTGGGGGTGTAACGTGTGCACGTGATAACATATACTTTAAATGATTAACAGTGCCGATTCGTTAATTAAACAAAGGATATTGGTTGATAGTAACCAATAGTTATTACCTGACAAACCGCTAAGTGTTTTTTTTTTTTTTTGTTATCNCAAAGGATATTGGTTGATAGTAACCAATAGTTATTACCTGACAAACCGCTAAGTGTTTTTTTTTTTTTTTGTTATCTAAGAATGTGATGTTATCATATACAAAAATTTAGTGATGCGGTGATGAGATGTACTTTATGTAAGCACTAAAACACACGGGTTACTTTTCGTCAACTATGCAACAATGTTTTTTAGTCAGCAGAAGAAGCAAAAAATGATAACACTAGGAAATTTTTAGTGAAATATATGTAATGTCTGTTCGTTCAATTATTAGACTGCTGCCTTGGTTCACTACGTGATTATTCTCACATGACATAAGAAACAAACCACGTATTAGTAAACAACCATACGAGAGCAGACTGAAGAAAATCCGAATATCTTTTAGAATATCGCAAAAATATAAGTGCGCTACTTCGTTGATATATTGAATAAACCACGTTACAAATTGTGTTTTGAATGTTATGAAATGTACATATTACAAAGCCAAGATGCGATGTTTTTCCATACACCTACAATTTAACGTATTGTAAGTAACTAACAGCTAATACTAAGTATTGGCTGTGCTGTCCGCAGTGCGGGGGTTCGGTCATGACGTCAAAAACTACCTGCCTTTCTCCCACGCATGTGCACACGCCTATCTTATCACGCTGTAAGAGCACACTTTGCAAATAGAACATCGATGCATTTAATTTGTAAGCAAAAAAAAAAAANCTATCTTATCACGCTGTAAGAGCACACTTTGCAAATAGAACATCGATGCATTTAATTTGTAAGCAAAAAAAAAAAAACTAATATTTGGTTTTCACATTTCTCAGTTATGCGCAGAGAGGCTAAATGCGATGGAACCACATNCAAAAAAAAAAAACTAATATTTGGTTTTCACATTTCTCAGTTATGCGCAGAGAGGCTAAATGCGATGGAACCACATTTTAATAGGCTCAGAACAATTTGGTGAACAAGTATTTAAAGTTATGCTGAGTCTGAGTTCCAAATATTACCGGTTCAGCTTCATCGACACATGAGCGTGACATTGCGATCACCACCTACGTGAAGTCTTACTTTGCTGAAGAATATAATCAGATGCATTTGAGAATGCTGTGCCACCTTTGGGGGATAAAAATTTAACTGTGAGGTGACAGAAAAATTAGAAACTCTATTAGCCATCGGCTGTTGTGTACTGTGTTGTGGAATTATACGCCTGTAAGTTAAGTGTTTGCTTAGAAAATTACAGCGTCGACTTTGCCATATTCTAGTATCGATGGATGTTGTGCTGGAACTGAACAAAATTGAGATCCGTATAAAGAGGGTAAAACTTTAAAGCGCATGGCGGAGATGCCGTGCTTATATATATATATATATATATATATATATATATATGCTACTTCCACCTGAGTTATACATGATGGTGGCTAGTAGGGTACTGAGTAACTGTACTTTGGTGCAGACTAAGGGCACCTGTAGTTGTTGCATAAGGTGTGAGCAAACACTCTTATTCTCAGTTAGTTAACACACAGGTCTTTTATTTGACTGAAAGTAACATGGGTATTTCCACACATGAGACTGACCCCCCCCCC
>NQII01000554.1:541264-577258 GCA_002778355.1 Clitarchus hookeri | reverse complement strand
ACTTTTGATTAGTTGTCTTCCTTGTTTGGCGTAGCTGGGTCAGCTCGGCGTCCCTTCTCGGAAGTCCGGGGTTGGTTTTTCCGAGACTTGTGGTGTCTCTGCGATCTCGGCTGGTGGTTCCCATCGGAGACTTAGCGCGTCTCCTCTCCTGCATCAAAGTCCGCCACAATCCGCAATCCGGCTCGCGCTTCCGACTCCTCCGCCTCGCGTCGAGGCCGCCGAACAACTAACTTCCGTCTTGGCTGCATTCGTGATTAAACTCGTTCGTCGCTATATTGAAGCTACCTTTGTCAGCAATTTCATGGGAGAGAATTGGGGAGTTCCCTTTTGTAACTCGGGCGTTTTTGCACCCGATTTTGTGTCTTGTCAGTGGATTGTGCGGTCCACCCAGGGTGGAGGAAGTGTGAGGGTGGTGTCGCTGGCATTCCTACGTTACTAATTTCTGATCTGTGGTCTGCACAGTTCTGGTTGGGAGCACCCCCTGCTTTCTTCGTCGTGCGTTGCCTTATCTGCCATTTATCTTGCGTGGATGAAGGTTCTCCCCCGAGCCATTCGCCTCGGGACATTCCCAGTGTCATTCGAACGACGGTTCATCACCGGGGGTGAATCCCCGGATTGAAAGTTTCGTGTTTAGCTGTCTGCCCTGGATATGTATTAATAAGATGGCAGGGTGTGGTAACGGCGCTATGCCTATTCTAGTATGCGACATGCGTCTGTATATATTAAAGCTTTAGAATTACGTATGACATACCATGTCAAGACAAGATATGTTCGCGAAAGATTTTTTAACGAGAAATAACATTAGCACTATCTTTACCGATGGATTACCCTCTTTGCGGTTTGTATTAATTGCTTTCAACACCACTGAGCAGGTACATAACTTTACTGTTGTGTTACATTTGAAGTGAATTTTGTAAGGTTGTGTGTTTTTCGCGCAAATATGTCAATAACCATTTTGCCCAAAGTTGTCGATTAATTCACTGGCAGTAAATTTTTTTTTAACCACTCTGTCAATTTATTTGTTGTTAATCGCGACATGATATCAGATTTCATGGTATTTATTTCATGATATTAAATGGTAAGGGTTTTAAATAGTTAGGCTCACTGAAAAATATCTTGCAGTACAACAATATATATAAATTTATAACATTGCTGTGGTTCTTGTTTGTTTTCTGATTTAAATACTTTTTAACCACTCTCAAATAGAACATTTTCTTGGCTTTCAATTTGGTCTATTGGTTTATATATCAAACATTTTTGGCCAACAGCAAACTCTATATTCCGCTATTTTTATTTAATTGTCATAATTCATACTGACCAAGATATATTAATCAAGAAAGGAAACTGCAAATTATAAAATACTGCAATTTTTACTGAAAATTGATGGCTGCGGATGGGTAAGATTATATTTTCAGGTTGTGGAACTACTTAAGGAGCACAATACATGGTTTCAGAATTTTAATTTAACCATTAGGGCCAACTCATTTAGTAATATAAAAATTAATCAGTCACTATTCAAACGCACCACTTAATCTCACTCGAAACAAAATCAGCACAGCAATATTTATGCACTAAATTAGCGACCATAGACTACTATAAAATATCCATTATTTTCCTAATAAAGTTGCTGTTAAAATTTTGTCAGACTTAAATGACGCTAAGAACTGTCGTATTTCAGAAACATCTTTAAATGTAAACGGCGTAAGAGTGTTCTAAAGAAACTTCTTGAATCTAAATTTTATGAGAGCCTAGAGGAAAGTATGTAACAGTACACAGAAGTTTACGAATTGTATTTACTGTGTTTGTATATGTGCATGCTTGTGTGAGAGTTTCGTCAGACGTGCTTAGTGATGAACCTGATAAGGAGTGACAAATTAGCTTTCATTCTGAAACTAAATTCGCTGAAAGTAATAACGATAAATGATTAGATAGCCAGATATCAAAATGATATATTCTATTTTAAGCGATAGTGAATAGCGTATCTAGTAATTTTGTAAGTTTGTTGCAATCGCTTTAACGAAAGTCATAATTTTCTTGCACTTTCTATAGTGTTAGATGCTAACATTCGAACTATAACTCCTTTCCCTATTTTTGGGAAATCAGAAGAACTGAACGCCCGGAATCTTCACATATTGACAGTAGTTAAAATCTTTTTAACTATATAGGCAAATGGATTTGAAAAAAAAAAATCCTCAGCAGACCAAAACTTTGTGGGGAAATTGATACTATCCTTAGCCGTGAACCCAAAATACGTGATAATGGTTCGTCTTTTCGGATATGTTGTGAAAAAAAAAGATACCCGAAAGGAAGTAAAAAAATGTGAATGTGGTGTTAGAGTTTGAAGCACAATGCACGGGCAGTGATTGTAGAATTCACGAGAGGTAACAGGCATGCTTTGATCGACGAGCGTCAAAATGTTAAGGAGCTGTCGCGAGCACTTGAACACGCCGGTGTCCAAACAAAGAGCTTCCCAAGAAGTTGCGCGGCCAATAAGAGCCCCCGCCGAGGAGGAGAGTAGGATCGCGATGTACTTCAAAGGCGACCAGTAACGTTGGTAATGGTCACCCACTCAAGTGTCAAGGCTGTTTGTTCGAACCTGTCGCTGGTCGCTGCCAATCACCCTGCTCTCGATAACACCGTGACGGCCACTTGACAAACCACGATCGGCCACTCTACCAGAGTCCATCACCTCGGTTAATGGGATATAAAGAACCTGTGTTGCTTGTTCTACGACTGGCGTCTTCTTTTTGGCCTTGCCCGGAGCAGTGCAGCTGTGAAGTGTGTGTGTTCGGCACGTGGGTTCATAAAAAAAAAAAAAATTTAATTGAATTTTGAACATTCATCATAACGGATTGTATTTAAATTAATATTGGATGAGGTTACATTTCGTTTCCATTTTAAAATTAATCGTCGGTAAGGTGACTCAGTACATCGCGCCCTGAATGCAAGAAAATCGGAACACAAGAAAATCGACGTTTTGACATTTTACGAAATTATCTATCTGTAAAGTGGGGAAAAATTTCCCAAAATTCCAATTGTCTTTTACGCAGCAGATAACATCGTGTCACACTTTGTAAAACAGCATAAAAATATACATTCAAGACTATCAAATTTACAAATATACATGTTTTAGCAGCATTATACCTTGCACCGTCATGTTGAAACTATGATAAGACATAAAATCCCATTGCTTAAATAGTAGTTTACAAAATATCCTATTCTTCAACTCTCATTTACCGAAAATAATACATTTTTGAGATATAATCGTCTTGCTCTCAGAATGCGAATTGATTCAAAGAGATAAAACGTCTTCCCTTTTCTAAGGCCGGAGTGGAGCAAGCAAATAAATATATTGTGCAGTAAAAGAGATGACCACGACCTGGCTTTCATCGATTGCATTGGAAGTGTTTTTTATCCAAAGGTTTTTTAATTTTCTCTGCCCAGCGCTAGTGCAGTTTCTTAGAATTTGCATTCCCAATTTCCCACTCGTTTCACCCTAATAGCTCTTGTCTTTTAAAAGGAAAACGAGTTCGTGTACGTCATAAAGAGATCGAAGTTCTTCCCACAACTGAATTGACGCCATGCTCTCAGGACTGAACATGGGGCCACAGATCTAATATATGACCTGTTAAAGCCAGGTCACCAACATTTGCATTCGATATGAATAACACGCGGAATNAAAGCCAGGTCACCAACATTTGCATTCGATATGAATAACACGCGGAATTAAAAATTGCGATAAGCGTTAAGAGATAAGATAATTGCGCGAAAAACGTTTCTGCATATAAAATAATATATATATTTACGTCTTCATGAAAAAAATGCTGTTTGTTCTTTAGCCTTCATTGCAATTTTGTATNGTTCTTCCCACAACTGAATTGACGCCATGCTCTCAGGACTGAACATGGGGCCACAGATCTAATATATGACCTGTTACAGCCAGGTCACCAACATTTGCATTCGATATGAATAACACGCGGAATTAAAAATTGCGATAAGCGTTAAGAGATAAGATAATTGCGCGAAAAACGTTTCTGCATATAAAATAATATATATATTTACGTCTTCATGAAAAAAATGCTGTTTGTTCTTTAGCCTTCATTGCAATTTTGTATTATTCGTTTGCGATCTAGTCACAACTAAAAAGACACTTACATTCTTTCTCATATGCGTATAAATCACTACGTATCAGATTAAGTGTTCCGACTTAATGACAAGAATCGTTCATTGACGTACAGATCAAATCGCTGGATGCACAAGCATGAAAATGTAGGGGTACCTTCCCTTAAGGCGCAAGCACGCACTAAGAAATTTTTTTTTAAGTTAAACCGCTAAGAAGATCGAAAAGTGTAATACGTGTTTTCGAGGACTTTTCAATAGCTCATTAACCCTATGAGGTATCGTGTGCTGCTAGCTCAATTTGTAGCCTATGCGAATACCTAAACACCAATTTCAGTATTGTTTGAAACTCAGCCTCTAAGAGGGTGAATAGGGGTCAATTGGTGTTTCTTTCGAGGAATTATTAATAATTTACTGACCCTTTGATATATCGTTGTACTCTTAAATTCAAAAGGCGTTCGGAATGTAGTCAGTTGAGTCTTGAGATACATACACCGTGGTTATGGTGATAGAGTGCAACTGCATTGCGGCATATTATTTCCATAAAAAGTGGCAGTGGTGGTGTAGAAAATGTTGATTCATACAATACATCAATATCCAATTACGTTTGGTCCATTTAGCTAGATGTTTGAAAAATTAAGAGAGGACAACGCAAAGCATGTAATTTTTAAAGAATGTCAAAAGAAATATTTGATAAACTATTGGCACTTCTATACATGCCTATGAAACATGAAGACTCCAATATGCGGAACTGCATTTCTTCACCTGAAATGATGGCTGTGACTCTCAGGTAAGTCTTAGCAGTCTATTTCGTGTAATAAGGTGAAACCCTTTTGACAGTTCAACTATGTGGTATTTTTTCATTGACAGATGATAACATCACACATACACAATACTCAACGTGGCATATCATGGTTGATGAACATAATGGTATGTGAGAATACAGAAAAACCTACTTCTTTTCATAGAGAAAGAGCATGTGGTAGAATTGTCACAGAATTGTCACCTTAAATGAAATGTGATTTTATATGACAAATTGCATCAAAAACCATTCTTTATTATTTTATGTTTAACGAATGACTGAGATTATATTAACATATAAATTAAAAGAGCACTGTCGCAATAGTCACCAAGGAATATGAAATTGCACTTACTTTGGCCAATGTCAAAATTAAACATAAAAGCGGACATTTCTATTACGACAAGGAAAACAGTATCACAAATTATAAGAACGTGCCTTGACAGTGCATGTTTTAGAACGCATGTTCAAACACAATGTTTCTGAAACATCGGACACAGTGGATGCAGGGCTGTTGTAAGTTTGAAAACACGCCACTTTTTGTGAATGTTCGACAGGGAAATGAACTGGATGGCGATGTTGCTGATTCATACATGGTGTATCATGGCTGGTCGTAGGACTAGCAACGGTTGAGGCTTGTGGGTCGCAATGATGTAGTGGTCAGACTACTCGCCTCCCACCAAGGCGAGCCCGGTCCGATTCCCAGCCGGGCCACCCATGGAGTTTCGCATGTGGAAATCGTGCCGGACGATGCGCTGGTCAGGGGGTTTTCTCGGGGACCTCCCGTTTCTCCCGGCATTGCATTCCGGCGCTGCTCCATACTCACCTAGTTTCACCATCATCGTCTGTCAAGACCTCGATATTAAGAGCCGCCCAAATCTCTTCACTCAATCACTCGTGAATTCCAGCACATCATATAATCTGGATCTGGTAGAAAACAGTTGGAACGCTATGCTATAAACATTTTTCAATTATAAAAAAAAAATGTTTTTTAGGGAATATTGTATAACTATAGAATAGGAAGCTTTGCGAGTGAAAAGTCAGGTGGTTTATCCCAAATTTAGTATTTTTTTAGACACAATCAACCCTTCATATAGGCTATTCACGGTAAAGTGAGATCTTTTGAAAGCATTCTCATTTGGAATAATAGTCAATAATTATATTTTATTTTAGCCTTAGACGTCAAATTTCAAGTGCGGTGGAATATACACACCGTGTTTATTACTTACATGGCAATATTTATTTTAAATGGTGGTTAAATGATGATAAATGGTTTAAAGAAAAATTTACTAGGGCTTTAAAAGAGCTCACTTTACCGTAAGCAACCTATAGTGTGGTTTTGTTTGGCTAGGTTATATGCATTTCATTTCTTCTTTAATTGCAGGTTTATAATTGTCGCTCTGGACACTCGCAAACAAATTAGCTTTCTTTGCTTAACTTACACAATACATTTCAACAATAAAAAGTATAATTTTGAAGCCGCTATTCTTAGTATCAATTTACAGCCGCTATTCTTTTTCCGCACGCTGTTCACGATAAAATGAAATCAAAAACGACGTCCGCATCATCCTGTGCAATCGCTCCCTCGCCGTTATTCCGCCTCGGGACACAGTACCCGCAATCTGATCTCATGTTCCATACGGCCATACAATTAACTGTCTCTTGTGGCCTCGCGCATGCGCCCAGCAGGTGTTGGACCACGCGTTCTTATCGTCCAATGTCGGCGTGTAATTTTATTCGTGCTGAACGTGCTGGACAAACGCCAAGCCAGTATTTCCTCGGCCTCGCGTGACATGAACACGTATGTTAAGTTTCCTCTTCGGGAAACCGTCACATCTCGAATCTGTGGCACCAGAAAGTTACGACCCTCGTAGTAAAAGTTCCCCCCCACCCCTCGTATTCCATTTTGTTATTTTTTTATGAATATTAAGAATATTCAGTAATACAAGTCTTAAGAAGCTGCCATAAATATATGATCGAATCTAGTTCTTCCACTAAAAAGCATTAATTTATTAATTGAAGGGGAGTACACGAAAAACAAGATACGCGGATTAAATAACCGTGGTAAATATTTCAAGGTTATGCTTTCGTGACCTGACCTTTATCGTGTAAATTAGATACATTAATATTCATCCGTTATAAATTTATAAGTTCAATATTCGCAAAGTGTTAAATTATTCAACTCAATACGTAATGGCATTGAAATAAGTATTTTTCTTTAAGTTTCTAAATATATTAGTGTAGATTTTTTTTGTCTGAACTGTTTTAAAAGAATTGTTCAGATGATTGGAAATATTATCTCGATTAACAACATACTGCTTTCAATTATGGTTTCAATATTTCATATATATACTGTATATAAACATAATTGTAAGAATGTTGAAATTATTAAATACACAAACTAGAGTATTCAGTTAAAACTTAACTTTCAATGCGCTTTCAGTGAAAGATTGGTTATCACATTTGCTTTATTAGTACATCTTTTTCACCCAATGTTGAAAGCTTGATACAGACGTAAGGCATCCAATCTAGCAGGTTCAAAACGACGTGATCATGTATGAGTGAAACTAATTTTCTGTCAGCTTCTCCTTGCACACAAATGTTGGCACATATTCCTAACAAACTCAGCACAGAATTTATGGCNCGTGATCATGTATGAGTGAAACTAATTTTCTGTCAGCTTCTCCTTGCACACAAATGTTGGCACATATTCCTAACAAAATCAGCACAGAATTTATGGCTTTTTTTTTCTGAGTTAGCCCGCCAAATACTTTGAGTTCATTTATGGATGTACGCCACAGTACCATTTTCATAATGTATGTTTTTTTNACAGTACCATTATCATAATGTATGTTTTTTTTTCCGGCAGAACAGAAGCGGACTGAGTATGTTGGCGCGCAATTGTAGGCTTGAAAATTTTCTGGAATGTTTAAATCATGTTGTTTTCACTGAACAAAGAAAGGCCTAATCAAGCNTTTTCCGGCAGAACAGAAGCGGACTGAGTATGTTGGCGCGCAATTGTAGGCTTGAAAATTTTCTGGAATGTTTAAATTATGTTGTTTTCACTGAACAAAGAAAGGCCTAATCAAGCATTTTCAAATTATGAGTAGGTTGGTTGCTAGCATCGAAGAAACTTAAACGCAGACGTTCAAGATGGCTTCTGAGGTTAAATAATTAACATTTTCTTTAAGAAACGGAGAAGTAACCACAACAGTGTTATTAACTGTTGTTATATATGTTTATTCGTAAGAGTTTGGCAAAACTGAGGTATCAGTAGTTAATTTTTCTAACTAAATGTTAAACGATATATATGTATGTACGTGTGTGTTTGTGTGTAGCTGCCCTTGAACTAAACTGTTTAAGACATTGTGTAATTTTTTCAGAGGAGTAGATTGAAACTTTACCATTATGTTGTTCTTTATTATTTATTCGTGGTTTTTTCTCATTATCGTTATTTAATTAATGTATTTAACAACCAATAATGCTAATTCCAAGTCAACTGCGCTTCATTATATTAATAAAATGCATGTAAACTAAATAAATCGAATGGACTTTAGAACAAGTAAGCCGATTCGTAAATTTATTATATTTTGAGATTGTTCTATCACCACACATTACAGTAATAATTTCTTTACCGTACAAGAAAAATATCATTTTTCAATTAGTTTTAATTTTGTAGGAGATTTGTATAAATGTGCAAATACAAAATTTAAACTAGTAGGAAATCTAAATAGTGCAAATATATGGCAGTACAATAATAACATGAAACAAACTGTAGAACTGTCGGTTATACTAGCATAATTAAATTAATTTATGCATTCAGAAGCATTAAAATATGGCATAATAAAAATATTTTAAAATAATACAACATCAGCTATCTATAAACGAAAGGATCTATAGTATGCCACAAATAAATTGCTACCTGCTTATGATTTCATTAACAAAACATCTATATTAGAATTGAGTTCTAGGATGTTTTGCCAGTTCCACTGACATTTTTATATAAGGATTTAGGATTTTTAATGTGTGCTACAAACATTTTAGATATTTCAGTCACAATGAACGGAACTTGCAAATAAGTCATTTTGCTTTTCTTTACGCATCTCGAAGGTGGTGTTCTTAAAAGTACATACACTTTACTCAGGGGAACGCCAGGCTGCAATGTTGTCCTTAACTTGACAATGTTTTTTTTTTCATTTCATAAGTTATATTCTTTACCTTACTGAGTGCGTGTTCAGCAGGAAGGGCACAGTTCAACTCATGGCTGCCAACTTGTGAATACTGCATGCGGTGCCAACCTTAACTCCGGCCATCTCTGCAGCCACTACGTGGCATGTCTAGAGACAATTTTCGAGGCCGCCTTCATTTGCAAAGTGTTTTGACTATAATAATTAATTTCTTTTAATAAATAATTATGTTGACACACATAAAATATATCATATATTATTTTAGATGTTTTGCCTGTTTATACTATAACAAAAATTATATATACTAGATATTTTTTTGCCAACAGTATTTTTTTAACTTACGTGAGCAGGACATAACTAGAGATAAAAAAATATATTTAATCACATTTATTTATGCACACATTAAAATATTCTTGTTACTCTGCATAATACGAAGAATAATTTTTTTTAATGAGTTTCTTCACCTAGTCATGTATCGCATTACACACATTTGATAATTTTTTAAATGTAAAGTGGCTTCCTTATAGTTTTTTTTTTAATGTACCACGGGTTGTAACTCCATAGTCTTGGGTTTCGGATTTGCCCGGAGAACAGCAATATCTTAGACTTTTGCACTCGAGAGTATTGTCGCATATGTCTCAATGAGCTGTAGAAACGGCAGGCAGCAGCAATGTTGGTGAATGTCTACAAAGTTCATTCCGATGGGGCAAGCATTGAGAATCGCCGACTCTTGGCGTCTTCCAAGCACGTACACAGGGAAATAGGGAATTATGGCTGAGTCCAGCAGTGTTGGAATTTCTTCGTACGGAATATTTTCCTCGTCCCACGTTAGTCCATGTGCTTTGTATTTCTGTAGACGGCACACCTGTTGCATGGTGCTGCCATGGACACGGCGGCAAAAAGTGAAAACTTTGGTTTTATCGTCTTCATCACTGTACGAGAGGGCAATTTGCTTGATGGTGTAGGAGTTCATCGAACGAAAACCTTAGATGTTGGAAAAAATTTCAAAGTTTTATTGCTATATAAAAGAATGTTAAGTTCCCATGCACACGCCGAGTTTCAAAATTTTTTTACAAAGTATTTTAAAACTTCATCGAGGTCCATACACATCGGGCACCTGTGTTCTGGGTTGGTTTCCATGCCGGGCAGTGCTTGACAGTAAATTTCTTGAAGTGGAGTATCTTCCACAGGTACAGCTTGCGAGTAGATAACATTCACGCGGAGGTCGTCTTAAACGGGGAGAGCGCCTTCTATGGGCAGGTAGTCTCCAACGAGGACGTCGTCTTCAATGGGGACATCGTCTTCCACAGCCGCAAACTTCGCGAGGGCTGATCGGCGGGCCTTGCACCCTGCGATGCAGCGTGTCGGGAACTGGTGTGGTGCAGCCCTTGCAACACTCCTTGCGTGGGAGGCAGTCCTATATGTCTTCGTCTTGCTGCAGATAGGCTGGCAAATACTTGAATATGTTCGAAATTTCTTATGGTCTGTAGACAAGGAGAAATTCTTTCGGCAGGTAATGGTATCTCGTCCCGTTTGTCGAAGGTACTAAGCGAGAGCATCCTTCCTAATGCCAAAATGACTGAAGGGATTTCATGGCCGCTCTGACAACATGCGTACTACTCTAAGAGCGAGAAAAATGAATGCTTTCCCGAGGGGTACGGTGTGCATCTTATAAAGAATTTTTAAGGAAAAAAAAATTCTGCCCTCGCTATTAAAGTAGGCCACCGATTGGTCGAAACAAAGTTTTCCGAAAACACTGTAGTAATTATTAGCCAATGATAATCATTGGTTGAGCATTTAAATATATTGGAAGGGGGTGGGCAGTAAGCCAATGACAATCAGAAGTAAGGCAATTGGTCAATCAAATATATTGGAAGGGGGGGAGTGGAGGTGGACAGTCGTCAACTGGATACGGTGCTGGGGATAGCCCTAGAATGTAAAACAATTTACAAACGAAAAAAAACCAAGATGGCGGATTGTGGTTGTTACACTTACCATGATGGAAGACTGCATCTACCAAGATGGCGAACTGCACCTACCAAAATGGCGGACAGTGGCTGTGATGCCTACCAAGATGGTGAATTGCACCTACCAATATTGTGGAATGCGTTTGGGTGAGGAGAGGGGGAACCTCTGAAAATTTAAGTTTTTTAAATACATTTTTTAAATTTTATATAGTTTTAATATATGTATTTTGGNCATTTTCAAATTATGAGTAGGTTGGTTGCTAGCATCGAAGAAACTTAAACGCAGACGTTCAAGATGGCTTCTGAGGTTAAATAATTAACATTTTCTTTAAGAAACGGAGAAGTAACCACAACAGTGTTATTAACTGTTGTTATATATGTTTATTCGTAAGAGTTTGGCAAAACTGTGGTATCAGTAGTTAATTTTTCTAACTAAATGTTAAACGATATATATGTATGTACGTGTGTGTTTGTGTGTAGCTGCCCTTGAACTAAACTGTTTAAGACATTGTGTAATTTTTTCAGAGGAGTAGATTGAAACTTTACCATTATGTTGTTCTTTATTATTTATTCGTGGTTTTTTCTCATTATCGTTATTTAATTAATGTATTTAACAACCAATAATGCTAATTCCAAGTCAACTGCGCTTCATTATATTAATAAAATGCATGTAAACTAAATAAATCGAATGGACTTTAGAACAAGTAAGCCGATTCGTAAATTTATTATATTTTGAGATTGTTCTANGTAAACTAAATAAATCGAATGGACTTTAGAACAAGTAAGCCGATTCGTAAATTTATTATATTTTGAGATTGTTCTAACACCACACATTACAGTAATAATTTCTTTACCATACAAGAAAATTATCATTTTTCAATTAGTTTTAATTTTGTAGGAGATTTGTATAAATGTACAAATACAAAATTTAAACTAGTAGGAAATCTAAATAGTGCAAATATATGGCAGTACAATAATTACATGAAACAAACTGTAGAACTGTCGGTTATACTAGCAGAATTAAATTAATTTATGCATTCAGAAGCATTAAAATATGGCATAATAAAAATATTTTAAAATAATACAACATCACCTATCTATAAACGAAATGCCACAAATTAATTGCTACCTGCTTATGATTTCATTAACAAAACATCTATATTAGAATTGAGTTCTAGGATGTTTTGCCAGTTCCACTGAAATTTTTATATAATGATTTAGGATTTTTAATGTGTGCTACAAATATTTTAGATATTTCAGTCACAATGAACGGAACTTGCAAATAAGTCATTTTGCTTTTCTTTACGCCTCTCGAAGGTGGTGTTCTTAAAAGAACAGACACTTTACTCAGTGGAACGCCAGGCTGCAATGTTGTCCTTAACTTTTTTTTTTTTTTAAATTTCATAAGTTATATTCTTCAGCTTACTGAGTGCGTGTTCAGCAGGAAGGGCACAGTCCAACTCATGGCTGCCAACTTGTGAATACTGCATGCGGTGCCAACCTTAACTCCGGCCATCTCTGCAGCCACTACATGGAATGTCTAGAGACAATTTTCAAGGCCGCCTTCATTTGCAAAGTGTTTTACCTATAATAATTATTTTATTTTAATAAATAATTATGTTGACACACATAAAATATATCATATATTATTTTAGATGTTTTGCCTGTTTATACTATAACAAAAATTATATATACTGGATATTTTTTTGCCAACAGTGTTTTTTTTAACTTACATGAGCAGGACATAACTAGAGATAAAAAAATATATTTAATCACATTTATTTATGCACACATTAAAATATTCTTGTTCCTCTGCATAATACGAAGAATAATTTTTTTTAATGAGTTTCTTCACCTAGTCATGTATCGCATTACACACATTTGATAATTTTTTAAATGTAAAGTGGCTTCCTTATAGTTTTTTTTTTAATGTACCACGGGTTGTAACTCAATAGTCTTAGGGTTTCGGATTTGCACGGAGAACAGCAACATCTTAGACTTTTGCACTTGAGAGTATTGTCGGATATGTCTCAATGTGTAGAAACGGCGGGCAGCAGCAATGTTGGTGAATGTCTACAAAGTTCATTGCGATGGGGCAAGCATTGAGAATCGCCGACTCTTGGCGTCTTCCAAACACGTACACAGGGAAATAGGGAATTATGGCCGAGTCCAGCAGTGTTGGAATTTCTTCGTACGGAATATTTTCCTCGTCCCACGTTAGTCCATGTGCTTTGTATTTCTGTAGACGGCACACCTGTTGCATGGTGCTGCCATGGACACGGCGGCAAAAAGTGAAAACTTTGGTTTTCTCGTCTTCATCACTGTACGAGAGGGCAATTTGCTTGATGGTGTAGGAGTTCATTGAACGAAAACCTTAGATGTTGGAAAAAATTTCAAAGATTTATTGTTATATAAAAGAATGTTAAGTTCCCATGCACACGCCGAGTTTCAAAATTTTTTTACAAAGTAATTTAAAACTTCATCGAGGTCCATACACATCGGGCACCTGTGTTCTGGGTTGGTTTCCATGCCGGGCAGTGCTTGACAGTAAATTTCTTGAAGAGGAGTATCTTCCACAGGTACAGCTTGCGAGTAGATAACATTCACGCGGAGGTCGTCTTAAACGGAGAGAGCGCCTTCTATGGGCAGGTAGTCTCCAACGAGGACGTCGTCTTCAATGGGGACATCGTCTTCCACAGCCGCAAACTTCGCGAGGGCTGATCGGCGGGCCTTGCACCCTGCGATGCAGCGTGTCGGGAACTGGTGTGGTGCAGCCCTTGCAACACTCCTTGCGTGGGAGGCAGTCCTATATGTCTTCGTCTTGCTGCAGATAGGCTGGCAAATACTTGAATATGTTCGAAATTTCTTAAGGTCTGTAGAAAAGGAGAAATTCTTTCGGCAGGTAATGGTATCTCGTCCCGTTTGTCGAAGGTACTAAGCGAGAGCATCCTTCCTAATGCCAAAATGACTGAAGGGATTTCATGGCCGCTCTGACAACATGCGTCATTTTCTAAGAGCGAGAAAAATGAATGCTTTCCCGAGGGGTACGGTGTGCATCTTATAAACAATTTTTAAGGAAAAAAAATATTCCGCCCTCGCTATTAAAGTAGGCCACCGATTGGTCGAAACAAAGTTTTCCGAAAACACTGTAGTAATTATTAGCCAATGAGAATCATTGGTGGAGCATTTAAATATATTGGAAGGGGGTGGGCAGTAAGCCAATGATAATCAGAAGTAAGGCAATTGATCAATCAAATATATTGGAAGGGGGAGAGTGGAGGTGGACAGTCGTCAACTGGATACGGTGCTGGGGATAGCCCTAGAATGTAAAACAAATGACAAACGAAAAAAAACCAAGATGGCGGATTGTGGTTGTTACACTTACCATGATGGAAGACTGCATCTACCAAGATGGCGAACTGCACCTACCAAAATGGCGGACAGTGGCTGTGATGCCTACCAAGATGGTGAATTTCACCTACCAATATTGTGGAATGCGTTTGGGTGAGGAGAGGGGGGAACCTCTGAAAATTTAAGTTTTTTAAATACATTTTTTAAATTTTATATAGTTTTAATATATGTATTTTGGGAATTTCTTTGGGGTTTTGGGGTCAAATGTCAAATATCACGGATCCAAGATGGTGGCCTGCACCTTGCTCCTACGCCAAACGCCGATGTATCAGACTCATCATAATAATACTACTCCACTCATATTTAAAATTATGAGGAGGGAATAATGTGAACTAATATTTTAACATTAAATACATACATAACTACGCGCTCTGCCACATTGTTCTTATAAAAAAATAATAGGTGACTAACTGTTGCATTCAACTTTATGATGATAACATATCTTATTTATACACACCTGCCATAAACGTCGGCAGCGAGATAGGGGCCACAGTTCATCTTTAGACTACATATAAGTATTAACACGAAGAATATTATTTGTGTACTGGAATGTTTATTTGTATTATTGTTCCTTTGTCTAGCGTAGGTAATATTTTCGAAACACTTGAGATGAGTACAGTGACAAGAATGGCCCAACTCATGAGTTTGTGCCAATAACCTCTTGTTTACATCGCTTAACCTTTCCTAACTACAACTTTTATTTTTTGGTTGTCTAAACGTCATCAGAAGACAACTCATTTTATACTCTGTACGCCATTTTTTCACCCAGCTCCATTTATTTAAACGTAAAAAAAATGATTATGAATGCCTGCATGCACTGTTCTCATGAGGGAATACACGTCACGTAGACTGCAGACTGTAGATTCTAAACCAACACAGTATGGTAGAAATACTAATTGTTTACATGTATTACCTTGCATTCATTTCCCCGTTGCTGTTTACCGCGAGTTTCTTGTGTGCTCAATTTCTATTTACGTTTTTTTGTGTTGCTCTCGACTGTTAACTGTTGTCTGTTTACCACGTAACTAGTTGTGGCCTTCTGATTCGTAGGTGTCCATGTGCGAGGTACCTAGAAATTTATCACTTTCAAGCCACCTATAAATTGGTTTTGTTCGTTATAATCTTTCATATTATTGAATTTTGCAATAATGATCAATGTCACGAGAAAATTGCTAATTTTATACTTTTTACGCAATAATACCCACGATGTTCACAATAAATCACACGGTACGCTCTCTAAACAACCATGGTAAATATTCAGAGAACAAAAGGACATGGAGGTAAGACAAAATAACGTATTGCCACCAGTGCTTCCAAACGTAATTAAATNGTAAGTATTCAGAGAACAAAAGGACATGGAGGTAAGACAAAATAACGTATTGCCACCAGTGCTTCCAAACGTAATTAAATCCCTATTGCTATTCTCCAATTCATTGGTGACATTCATCGTATTTCCCTAACACACCAGTTTTAAACACGTACATATCTCAGTACCATCTTCGTTTTTTTCCCATTAGTTATTAGTTGTTTCGCCAGTCGAAAGCTTACTAGTTTTCCTAATAGAAGGCAATGCTGGCCTGGAATTTTANAATGAACCACATAAACCACAACAAATCTACACACAATAGACTCATTACATAAAAATAGGCAATTAAACATGATAATTAATAAAGAAACCTTTATTGGAGAAATTGGGAATATTGAAACTAGAAGTGGAGTCGAACATTATCAATCAACAAATAATACTCGACTAAAATGAGGAGCGACACTGGCCTTTAGCAGACTTAAACCTAACATTTCAAATTATTCAGCTTTTTAACCACTGATCTGTCTAATAATTACAAGTGAAAATAACATTTAGACAATTTTAAGCCTCTCGGCATTAAGCATTTTGAAACTCTTGTTAAAATGGCATTACTCAATATGTTCGTTGGATATAATTTATTAGTGGAAGGTCACCAATTAAACTATTAAAATTAATTTCATGCAAAAACAAAATCTTAATGTAAACTTTGGAAATAATTATATGTATTGAATTATAAGCCTTGACTTGTCAAAAAGTTAAAAAGTTAAAACTTAGTAAACGTTTCCAAATACATAGTTCTCCTTTTGCCGTAACATCTAACATAAAAACTCAATAACTCAGGAAAAACGATGTATTTGCAGCTCTATTCTGTTCTTGCCGGTCCCTCGCTGCCTCGCCTATAACAGTGGCACTCGGACATTTTGGTGCTCATTACAGTCCATCGGCTCCTAACCTGAGCGGGATAGCCGTAATTCGTCACTTCTAAAAATGTATCGCGCATGTAGCCCGACCAACGATTTCTGACATCTTTTGACGGGTGCGCGTGTTCAACGTCCTCTTGGCCTTGGTAACGTCCGAAACTCGTCAATTAAAAGTTAATATCCTACCAAGAAGACCTCAGCGGCTACCCTGGGATCATTGCATCAAGATAACGAAAAACAAAACATGCTATTTATTTTAAAACCTATCACATAAAAACTTGTGCTTTCCCTCATAGATAGGCTAAAAACGCACGCGTTCCAAGTTTCGTTACCATGGCAGCGATAAACAAAGTATGCGATTCAAAGATAACGTATTTTGTGACGTTTAAAAAAATAATACCATTATATTTCATTTTAAATCAATATAAAATAAAAAAATTGTTTACCGCATTATTAAAAACCATTACGTCCATAAATCCATGTTAGCGATCACCAAATAAACATTACGTTAAGCTAGACGACACACACATTAAATTTCATTGCGTGGACCCTGTTTTAAAAGAAAATAAACAATAATAATTGTAAGACAGAATTAATAAGACATTAAAATACATACAACTATTCTACAAGTAAGTTCTAGTATTCGGTTTGATATTGTAAACACTATAAAGACAATGGTAGATTCAAATAAATGTTTTGTGTGGAATGATTAATCATTTGGTTACCTTGTAACAATTTGGTTTATATTATTATAGTTCGTTGCGACAACTAAATCAGCTTTGTCCAATACTGGCTTTAATTGGTTGGCTGTAGGGTATTGGGACATTAGATTACTTTCGTTCGGAAATATGATTCAAGAGTGTGCAATTTTCGTAACAATTAGGATGGTAACAAGGCTTGGTAGTGACTGTATTGATGTTTAATATATAAGCAATTTCAATGAAACATGTTCAACTGGTAACAGAAAAGTAACGTTGTAAAACTAGAAAACACATATTTACGTACATGTCCTTAATTATTTTGATTGTATTAATAAAGAGTTCTTTCACTGCTGGTAGTCACATTAGCCGAGGTTGCTGAAGTGGGATGTTCGCTCACGGAAATTATGTGTTCGAAACGCGGTCGGCTTTCAATTTATTATAACGTAATCGAACACTTTTAAAGTACATAGTACCATACAAAATTTTAGTTTCACAAACCAAATCAAATGTCAGCGAGAAAATAATTTGGTTTCAGCAACAAAATATTTAATTGCCTCTTTACAAACAATTAATTTTGTCGCGGCAAACAAACTTTGTTTTATCCACAAAGGTATTTTCTGAGTGTGGGAGGTAAAAATTCTGGTGTTCATATGGAGCGATACAAATTTCTCTGTTTTAACCCAAGGAAAATAAAGTGATTCCCAGAGGAATCTGAAAATGACGTGACTATTAAATTCTTCCAGGTAGATCCTTATTTGGAGAAGTGCGCAAACTTCCGCTGTGCTTTAAACTACTATAAATGTTCTCCGCATCATATATCTGCTTAATACGATAGTAAAAATAACTTTCTCACGCCATTAATTTTTTTTTTCTGGCAATTTGGCCTATCTCAAAATATTGTAAGAGGTACGAAAGGGAGTCATTCATAATTAGAAAAAAAAAAAAAATAACTGCAACAACTTTACAGTAAAAATGTGGGAAATAATTTGAGTCAAAGCATTTTGTCAAAACGTTTGGTTGTTTAAATTGGACTATCCCAAAATGTCGTAGGCATGAAAAAAATTTATCTTGATAATTTGATGGAAAAAAAAAAAAAAAATTAAAACTCGAATTTACAGAAAAAAAAATTTTTTCATGGAGATCGAGTTATGTTAAAGCTCAGCTAGAGCACGGAAGAAAAACCTGTTACTTATTTAGTACGTTATGCAAAAGACGTGTAAGATATTTTTTGTAAAATAAATGTGGCATTTGTAATAGATGATTCGCTCGAATCCTTCAGATGAAGGGTCATACAAGTGATGCATAAACATGATGACGATGAAAAGACCATTTTTGCCGTCATGCTCTTAGATTTTTGTGTAAAAAATAGTAACCTTCACGAGATAAAATGTTTGTACATTTATGTAATTTGTTACATGTTTTATTAAGGGTAGTTAAGAAATTTTATAAAGTTTTATATTTTAATATTTGTTGCCTACAGACTCCTCTGATTCCACCCTTCTCTGTTTTGTTACAGCTTACTGTAACGATGGAAGAGAAAAGTTTGCTAACAAAATATGTCCACGTGATTTTTTTCTGGCGTCCTAGAACCGTATGCAGTGGATGATGCGTTCTGACTTCGATTCCTTGACACAGCTGTCCTTTCTGGAGATGCGTCCCTTTCGCGAAGTTCGTTTTCAGAGAGAAAGTGATAAAGTGATTTCAGAATTTCATGATTTATCCAACTGCATCTCGTAGATACAGTTTTTGCAGAGCCTTACAGGTGATGGGACAAATATATCAACGTACCTAACTTGACTGTCTCGACCTTCGTCTCCGGATGACTTGTATGCTAGAAAAGCCTTGTGTGATTTTACACATAGTCCTAGGTGTGTGGTAATAGAGTATCTACCGACATGGATACGTGTTTGCGGTTTAATTTTTCTCTGAGTCCAAATAAAAATAAACTCAAAATCAGTTAAATAACATTACACTATTCAAATGTTTATACATAGTTGTGATAAAAAATATTTACTATAAAACTCATAGTTTACTGTAATGGTGTGCATTATTTTCAAATACAAAAACATATATATATATATATATAGGCCTACACATCGCCTTGTACTTTCACCACTGTGTTTGTATGCCTTTTTCCCGTTATGCCATAGTAAAATTACAAATTCAGTGTACAGTAGTGTTGAATGTATAATAACAATACTACTTGCATTGTTTCAGTGTGTAACACAAAATATACATGTAGTATTACCATCACTCTCAGTTTTGTTAGAGCTGTTTCACAGTAATCCAGTTAATACGTAATGTTATTTTAATATTTCTTTTCTTATTCGACGATGATCTGTTAGTTAATAGTTACCAGTGAATTAAAAAAATTGTCTTCATTGTCTGAGTAATAATTTACTTCAGGGATATATGCTCACTTAAGATAATACATATTGGCTTTCTATTCAGGAAGTAAGGTAACTTGAACGTTTATCGTAAAATTGCAGAATATATTATTTGCAACTGCACTTACTTTAAGGGTTGATTCAGCAATCATGTAGTATAAAATTCAATATATTTCAAGGCCGAAGTATGTGAAGTAGGCACGTTTTACGCACACTTCCAAATATGAAATTGAACCTCAAAGTCATGGTTAATTATGCTATGCATTTTTGTATTTTACCTAGAGAATCGTCGTTGTCATTGAATTACTAAGAAAATAACCGTAAAATTACATGTTTTGTATTTTCACAAATTACACATAAAATTCAACATTCTAAAACATATGTACGTGCCAATTTACTTATTTTTTTTTACAGCGGGCTTGGTCCTCCATTCTTGACAGCACTGTCTATCGTGAACTGTGTGGCTTCTGTATCTCTTGAGTGCAGGTGAGATGGTAGGCAACGAAATAGTCCCCTTCCTTTCTCCAGCTAAGCTGGCGTCGTCAACTTTTAAAAAAGTTCGCATTATAACATTTTAAAAATAAATGTGCAATAAACACATTCTTGGAAAAGTGGGAGTCTTCACCACGAGCCACGAGTGCGTGGCTAACATCCGCAGTATTTTAAGGCACACAAAGTTAGTAATATATAAATTCGCCTTAGCGGCAGGATTGTGTATTGAATTCACTGTTAACACTGTAGGCTTAAGACGTGAAGTTAATTCAAAATGTACAAATGTTACATTTATAATTTTTACGTAAACATTTGTTAAATTCTCTGATTTATTACTTTTGCCACACACAGATAATTTAAGTCTACTAGTTTGCAAGTATAAGATAATTGGCACTAAAAAATGCTATGTTTTTCCACACTGTATCCGTGTAATCATTCAGAGAAAAAATTATGTAATTTTAAGTTTTTCACTAAAAAACATTTTTGTATGCTAGGCCTAATAAGAAGTAGCTGGAACGAACTGTTTTAATTACAACTTCAATAGTTTTAAAGAATTTAAGCAATTTCTCCCAGTCTTCCTTGTTTTTGTTGTAAAAAATTGGTTTAATTTATTTGAGAATATTTAACATCGTAAGAGGCACATTTTCGCAAATGCTTTTGGAAAAAATATGGAATTTTTTTTCTCTCTCTGAAAATGGCACCATACGCCGTGTGTAGTAGTTGTCATTGGTTTAATACAACCACGAAATTATTACATTTTACTCTACACCACTCCAACTTCGTACGTCGTATGCGACAGGTTTTGAAGTTAGGCGATTCCAGATTTAGTAGTAAGTTCTTTTCAAACAAAAATTTTGAATCCTGCATAGATATTGCAATGGTGTGAAAATTTCAGATTTATATCTAAGTATCATCGAGTGGAATAGGAGTGACATGCTGACAAGAGCGTGGAACAGGTTCGATTATCACATATATGTCGTTCGGGCTGCTCATGGTGGTCACATTGAACATTTATGAATGTATAGTAAAATAACTCCGCGGTTCATTTGATTGATCAATCAAGGTTGTAGGTTGTTTGGCTTTGATATTATAGACCTTTAAAGTTGGGTATTCTCTTATACTAATCCTGTACAAAGTTGGGAAGTTTGCTACGCTTTTAACTGTTTACTGAGGAAATGCAGAAAGGCTATCATGAATGTACGTGAAATAACTTTACCATTCGCTCTTTCTCACTCCACGTTTACACTCGTATAGTAAATTTGTGAATAATTTCTTAGAGTTGGTACATGGTACTTGATGGCTTGGTGAAAACATTTAATGTTTTCATAAGACTACTTTATGATAGAAGAATGATCAACTGGAGCTGAAGGGAACCCATTACCAACATGGAGAAACCTTGCTTGAAAACTCNTTGGTTTAATTTATTTGAGAATATTTAACATCGTAAGAGGCACATTTTCGCAAATGCTTTTGGAAAAAATATGGAAATTTTTTTTCTCTCTGAAAATGGCACCATACGCCGTGTGTAGTAGTTGTCATTGGTTTAATACAACCACGAAATTATTACATTTTACTCTACACCACTCCAACTTCGTACGTCGTATGCGACAGGTTTTGAAATTAGGCGATTCCAGATTTAGTAGTAAGTTCTTTTCAAACAAAAATTTTGAATCCTGCATAGATATTGCAATAGTGTGAAAATTTCAGATTTATATCTAAGTATCATCAAGTGGAATAGGAGTGACATGCTGACAAGAGCGTGGAACGAGTTTGATTATCACGTATATGTCGTTCGGGCTGCTCATGGTGGTCACATTGAACATTTATGAATGTATAGTAAAATAACTCCGCGGTTCATTTGATTGATCAATCAAGGTTGTAGGTTGTTTGGCTTTGATATTATAGACCTTTAAAGTTGGGTATTCTCTTATACTAATCCTGTACAAAGTTGGGAAGTTTACTACGCTTTTAACTGTTTACTGAGGAAATGCAGAAAGGCTATCATGAATGTACGTGAAATAACTTTACCATTCGCTCTTTCTCACTCCACGTTTACACTCGTATAGTAAATTTGTGAATAATTTCTTAGAGTTGGTACATGGTACTTAATGGCTTGGTGAAAACATTTAATGTTTTCATAAGACTACTTTATGATAGAAGAATGATCAACTGGAGCTGAAGGGAACCCATTACCAACATGGAGAAACCTTGCTTGAAAACTCAACTACGATGAGTAAATGAAAAATATCCACTCTTCAGGATTGAAATTAATTCTGGGCGTCTCGAACAGACTTAGTACGAGGTGATCCTGAAATACAGGTTAAAACGCTGTGAGGTGATTTCCCTATGCAACATGGGATAGAAAACATTACACGACCTATGTCGTACAGTATTATGAGAGGGAGTTAGCGGCCTTTGAAATGTTTTCAAGTCAAAATAATAAAATATTACTTGAGATGAAAGACAATTCCATGAATACTGATGACCTCAAATAAGATTTGAAATCTGCGAACGGTTTTTGGGTGATATCATTCCCATTCAATGAGAAAATAAGGGGTGCAATGGCATTATGCAGTAAATGTGTTTATAACACTTGGGTGTGTATCGCTTTTAATTAAGTCATTATCATTTGTACTTTANAATGGCATTATGCAGTAAATGTGTTTATAACACTTGGGTGTGTATCGCTTTTAATTAAGTCATTATCATTTGTACTTGATTGTACAANTCAATAACTTTGCCATTGTGTTACACTCTCAGGCGACCGGTTGTCTGTTTTCTCGACAACTCGAAACAGTGGCTCTGCAATAAACAATGTACTTCGAATTTCGTTGAATATATTTTTTTCATTATTCAATGAGGCAATGGCCATTACCATTAATTGAAAATCCAATTATTCTTGTTAAATTATATTTCCATCTCGATATAATTGTAATGTCCAGTAAGAGTTTACAGTTTTTTACAGTTTCCACCCATAAATAGCGCTTCCNTTCCATCTCGATATAATTGTAATGTCCAGTAAGAGTTTACAGTTTTTTACAGTTTCCACCCATAAATAGCGCTTCCCTATAAAATACTGACTTAAAAATTAGTGAGAAAAATTCAAAACACTGGTACAAAAGTAGTACTATGGAATATGTCAAAAATGTTCCGTTTTTAAAAATAACTTATTATTAAAATGCTTCTTCAAAAGTTTGAAAACACCTGTCACTAATTCAGTAATTATGTTAATAAATTAAATCAATATTTTTTATAGAAGAAGGGACTTGTAATTGCATTTAATTCTCTTTATTCTTATTTTGTCACATTTTATATAATACATTTTATGTCATTGTGTATAACTAATACTTAACCATACGATTTCCGCCAGACATAAATTTCCGACCGAAATTCTAGAAATCGTAAAGGTATGTTTTGGCTAGAAGTAAAGATTTGTGGGGTTTTTCTTTAAAGGCAGTCAACCAACCGCGTTTGCAAACAACTACTGAATTGCTGGCTGTTGTGAGAGAAGTAATTATTAGTATAGGCATTTTTGAGACCCTAGTTACTCTTTCCTTACAGCCATTTTTTATCCTTAACCACATTCAAAAATTAAATACGTTCATGTAAGTAATATACACAGTGTGTATATTCCACTGCATTCGAAAGTTAACGTTTAAAGATAGAATAAAATACATATATTGACTATTATTCCAAATGAACGTGCTCTCGAAAGTGTTCACTTTACCATGAATAGTCTATATGAGAGAAGCTTGTCTCCGTAAAACACATATTTGTCCATGGAATCACGTTCAGATGTGTTGCGATAATTATGGTGCTCATACTGATATTATGAACACATAACGAGAAGGATAGTGACTTCCAACGGAGCACTTTACCCAACTGTACAACACGCACAATCCATTAAAAATTACAGTAGTACACACACTAACAAAACTGTCAGACAAATTACGCTTTATGCTGCAGGAGAAATAATAAAACATGTATTTTGTAAAACAGTAAATTATTTTCCTAGAATTTGCTTATTTACGTGCTTTTAAAAATCGAAGTAATAAGAGCATATTTTTAATAAAAATTTTAACGTTTGTCTATATTCAAACTTTGTTCTTCATAAAGCACATTTATCAATTAATCATCGTAATGATTACTCGGGTAGTATGTAAAAAATTGGTTATAACTTTTACAACTATTTTTAATAATTTGTCTTGGGTATAGTTTCAGCTTTGAAAAGAATAACTTTCGTGGCTGAAATGGATGTGCATAAAATAAATTACCAATAATATTAGTGAACATTGTTACATATTTATATTACAGACAACCAGAGTTATTATTATGATTATCTGGCCTGATGAAAATTTCTGTCCATTGGGAGNTGGGAGGGGGCGGTGGTGTAGACGTGCTTTCTGAAGTATCCAGAATGAAAATACGCTTAAATTTAAAGCAAAAATAATATTTTATCAACAAATTTTTTAAACACAGAAATAATTAAATTTTAGTAACAGTTTTTGTATTACTCTAAGGAAATATATGCATTCTTCTTAAATATACAATATAATTCGTACTTGTGTAACAGTTTTGATAGCGTGTGTGTGCTAATTCTTATGACATCTGCATGTTCTACAGTTTGGTGCGAAGCTCTATTAAAATCAATTTTCCTTGTATATAACGCAAATCCCAATACTTGAGGTGCAACGTGACGTGTGACAGGCTCTATACAGTTTAAAAATGGTTCTGTTAATATGTTTTCGAATTTTCTTACACTTCTTCATTGTTANTTCCATCTCGATATAATTGTAATGTCCAGTAAGAGTTTACAGTTTTTTACAGTTTCCACCCATAAATAGCGCTTCCTTATAAAATACTGACTTAAAAATTAGTGAGAAAAATTCAAAACACTGGTACAAAAGTAATACTATGGAATATGTCAAAAATGTTCCGTTTTTTAAAATTACTTATTATTAAAATGCTTCTTCAAAAGTTTGAAAACACCTGTCACTAATTCAGTAATTATGTTAATAAATTAAATCAATATTTTTATAGAAGAAGGGACTTGTAATTGCATTTAATTCTCTTTATTCTTATTTTGTCACATTTTATATAATACATTTTATGTCATTGTGTGTAACTAATACTTAACCTTACGATTTCCGCCAGACATAAATTTCCGACCGAAATTCTAGAAATCGTAAAGGTATGTTTTGGCTAGAAGTAAAGATTTGTGGGGTGTTTCTTTAAAGGCAGTCAACCAACAGCGTTTGCAAACAACTACTGAATTGCTGGCTGTTGTGAGAGAAGTAATTATTAGTATAGGCATTTTTGAGACCCTAGTTACTCTTTCCTTACAGCCATTTTTTATCCTTAACCACATTCAAAAATAAATACGTTCATGTAAGTAATAAACACAGTGTGTATATTCCACTGCATTCGAAAGTTAACGTTTAAAGATAGAATAAAATACATATATTGACTATTATTCCAAATGAACGTGCTCTCGAAAGTGTTCACTTTACCATGAATAGTCTATATGAGAGAAGCTTGTCTCCGTAAAACACATATTTGTCCATGGAATCACGTTCAGATGTGTTGCGATAATTATGGTGCTCATACTGATATTATGAACACATAACGAGAAGGATAGTGACTTCCAACGGAGCACTTTACCCAACTGTACAACACGCACAATCCATTAAAAATTACAGTAGTACACACACTATCAAAACTGTCAGAAAAATTACGCTTTATGCTGCAGGAGAAATAATAAAACATGTATTTTGTAAAACAGTAAATTATTTTCCTAGAATTTGCTTATTTACGTGCTTTTAAAAATCAAAGTAATAAGAGCATATTTTTAATAAAAATTTTAACGTTTGTCTATATTCAATCTTTGTGCTTCATAAAGCACATTTATCAATTAATCATCGTAATGATTACTCGGGTAGTATGTAAAAAATTGGTTATAACTTTTACAACTATTTTTAATAATTTGTCTTGGGTATAGTTTTAGCTTTGAAAATAATAACTTTCGTAGCTGAAATGGATGTGCATAAAATAAATTACCAATAACATTAGTGAACATTATTACATATTTATATTACAGACAACCAGAGTTATTATTATGATTATCTGGCCTGATGAAAATTCCTGTCCATTGGGAGGGGGCGGTGGTGTAGACGTGCTTTCTGAAGTATCCAGAATGAAAATACGCTTAAATTTAAAGCAAAAATAATATTTTATCAACAAATTTTTTAAACACAGAAATAATTAAATTTTAGTAACAGTTTTTGTATTACTCTAAGGAAATATATGCATTCTTCTTAAATATACAATATAATTCGTACTTGTGTAACAGTTTTGATAGCGTGTGTGTGCTAATTCTTATGACATCTGCATGTTCTACAGTTTGGTGCGAAGCTCTATTAAAATCAATTTTCCTTGTATATAACGTAAATCCCAATACTTGAGGTGCAACGTGACTTGTGACAGGCTCTATACAGTTTAAAAATGGTTCTGTTAATATGTTTTCGAATTTTCTTACACTTCTTCATTGTTAATTAGATTTTTTGGAAGTATAAAGAAATAAATGTCCCAAATATTATAGGATATGTTACTTCAGGAGATTAAAAAAATTCCAGGCTTGAATGATAATCACCCAACCACTCCTCGTAAAACATTTGTAGCGCTCTACCTTCTGATTTCGAGCTGACGCAGGTGTGCGTTCATTTCTGTACAAGTTTTTAGTCATTTTTGCACAAAACAAGGCATTAACAGAGTCAAGGCATTACTGTTAAAGATAAGTGGAAGGTAGAGAAATCCAAAATTTAAAATTAATAAAAAAATTTGGTGCCTTCAATGACTAGATGTACTTAAGAGTTTTACAGCAGTTGCGAAGCGGGATGTTACGTTTAGTCTGTTTCAGTTCCAATACTAATTTAAGGTTCGTGTGGATGTTGGTCACGTCCATCAGAAATGAGGGGCGTAGTCACGGAAAAATTAAATAAGAAGTTTTGTAAAATATTCTGCGAGTGTGAACATGTAGGCTTATTTATGTAACAATAATATAATTAATATACTGTGTTACATTCTAAAAATTAAATTTTTACTAACTGCAATATTATAAAATAATTCATAGAAAATTTTATTAGCTGTTAACAAAATTGAACGATTTGAATGTTTTGTTGTGCAGCAGAAAATAGCTGACACGTATAATATTGGTGATTTGCTGTTTTTATTTTTCTTCGTGAAATGTGTAAACTCAAAATGACTTGTGTTTGATAAAAGTAGGCTCGCCATTACCAGCGTGTGCAAGGCGCATTCTGAGGGTGAATCAGTGAATTCATACGGCGAAATGCTTTTCATTTAATATTCAGTTAACTAGCTTCAACAGAATAAACGGCGTGAAGTTTGTATCAATGTTTTAGTGTAGTAGTTCTCGATAAATAAGTAAAATTTTCATTTAAATCAATGGAACTCACTAACTATATTTATCAGAGTGATTTCAGTGGAAAAACGGAAATAGTTTCAACAGTTTTTCAGTAAAATTTCTGTTATCGTTAATTGTTTTCGCCGTTATGATTTATTTATAAATATATTATTACTCAAGGTTTCTCGCAGTGTTTGTGTTGTCGTGAATTTTTACGGATTTGTGATTTTTTTATGCTACGTGTTTTATACATCCAGATACTCGCAATGCTAAATATTTATGGAGTAGCAATAATTTTGACCTACAGTGTAAAACGAACCGTATCATTGCTTCATAAACAAAATAAGCTGAAGATACTGAGAAGGCAAGTAAGGATATTTGATTTTAATTTTTCTGCGATTTGTTATTAGGTTAAAAATGTCGAAGACTGATTCTACTTCGGGCGGTTACAGATTGAAATGCTAAAAACTGTTCGGTGCAGACAAACGGAGTCATCTTGATGTTGGATGCAAACCGTCGATTGCCTCACATGTGTAGTGCCGAAGCCTAGTGTTCGCAGCTACCGAATACCGACAAGCAGCGTAAACAAAAATATATGTTGGGGGGCTTAAGATGTTCGGAATTAGAAACGGACACCACTGACGTCTGGGTTTAATTATGGTTCGGACTGTGGCCGAATCGGTCGTTACTGATGTTCAGAGAACGTTATCGGAGTACATTCAATACTTTACCGTTACAATTTATTTATTCTTCAGTGCGAGCGTTATCCATCTGAGGTTCATCTGACCGGAGTCCCTCATCTCTGCATAATAGCTTCGCTAGGCATCGCCCGCTCGTCGGTAAGTTGTATAAACCATTCAGACTAGAACATGCCTCTAACTTGACATGTGTATCTAACAACGAGCAGCGGTCTCCCATCTAGACGCTGACCTTGCATAACGTCGGTTTAAAACACTGAAATCCGAAATGGGTGGAGTGGCAGGGAGAGAATGTTCATCTCAAAGACACGCAGTTCGTTGTCGCTGTCTGGCCAGCTTAATGTCTTATCTAGCGACGTAACTTATGAGCTGCGATACCTATAACCGTAAATTCCGGCCGTTATGTGGAGCAAGCGGAGTCATTAAATATAGAAACAATAAGCGGCGACGGTATCTACAGGTTTGGCAACTCGGGCGCGCGCCGCTCGCCAATAGCGCGGACACGAGAATCGCTGCAGGCGGTTGGTCTAGAGGGTGGCTGAAGGAGGGGGTTGACTGGTGAGAAAGGGGGGGTAGGAGGGAGAATTCGTGGAATTGAGAGAGGTACAGACAAGAGTGAGCCAGCGGTCCAAGCGATAACATTTCTCACCCGGCAACTCGAGTGACCAGTTGGATCGTGACCGTGTTTTCGTAACTTACGCTGTCGCAACGTTTTTCCTGTCTCTGTCTTCCTTCTCCCCGAAGCGCGCGCCATTACGAACTTTCTCAATCCGAATCATGACGTCATGCTGATAAAATCATTTTTACCACTGCGACTCACAAAGAATCGCTATCATCTTTGAGGAACTTCCTTGTTTCTGTAGTTCGCAAAAAAAAAATTATGTACACTAAGTGCTAAGCAAAGAAAACGACTTACTTTTCACCACAGCATCACATAACCGCTAGATACAATATCGAAATTCACNAATCATGTGCAGTAAGTGCTAAGCAAAGAAAACGACTTACTTTTCACCACAGCATCACATAACCGCTAGATACAATATCGAAATTCACATTTGATTGCAACTGCGCCGTTAATTGTCACAGTGCAGCATTTTCACAACACATTACTTTCTTGCCAACTTGAATAAAACGTTAATGTTTAAGCAATATTTCTTGGCGACCATGTAGTTAAACACAAAGAAAAATGGCCAGTAACACAGTGGAGTTAACTCACATGATCTCTTGTGCAATTTCACGCAACAATTCAGACTGTGATGTCTTAAAACAGATACCATCAATTTTCCAAGTGACTAATCGACATAAATTGATATTGTAGTGTTAAGTATACAATTTTACGACGTACATCGCTCGAGGAGTAAATAGAAGAGCATTTAATGCTCGTGCCGTAAGCAGAAACACTTATATTTCTCGTTATAGTATAGCAGTAGTTTAAACTACGTTGTTACATATACTACTCGTGAGCCAATAATTTGCTTCGTGGCTGCCTTTTATTTCCGCGTAACATAACCTTCTTTGACTTGGCTGCACAGAATTACACCACTTGAATATTTTAGTTTCATATAGCAAAATGATGTCCAGAAAGGTATATACTACATCTCCGTGACTATAGTCGGCGCTGAACTATTTGACGAGTGACTCATGTCAGGCGCTGGCGTCGGATAAGCACCGTTCCATACTTCTCGCCCCACGAGTTTGACATCTTGGCGTGCAGTTACCTTTCAAAAATGAAATTGGCGTATTCACTGTCAGAGGTCAGAGGAGACACTTTCAGATACATTAGACGATGTTCAAGTCATGGTAACTTATTAATGACTAATCAGACTGACCTCAAATTTTCACCCATGTTTTACCAGGGTGTCGAACCCAGAACCACTCGTGTGGTAATCCGGCACTGAGACGAGCTGCACCACGAAGGTTGTCACCAGCGAGGACNCGCGAAGGTCGTCTCCAGCGAGGACCCGATGGTCCATCTGGCTGGATGTATTTTACGTGTCCGAAGCCTAGAGACGCGGCAGTGCTAAACGGCGTTCTAAATACGTGTATCGATTATCTAGTCGCCTTTACGCGCAAGCCATTGAACTGGCGTGCAGCCTCTCACGACTCACCTCATAGGATTTTAAAGTTATTACTATGTCATTGTATGGTGTAATAATAAAGACAAATTTATGGCGTGTTTCCCTATACACAATGTTCCCTTTTCGCATAAAAAAAATTCACTCACATNTTCCCTATACACTATGTTCCCTTTTCACATAAAAAAAATTCACTCACATATTGGAGATGGAAATAGAAAACAGAAACTTGTATTCGGACACGAACAATTTCATAAATGCTGTTTTTAATTAGACACCACTCGAAAATACTAACAGATTTAAAGGGAAGCAGCTATATTTCTGAAGCTCTGCGCTTTCTTTCGGAACCTGGGGAGAAGATATCCTTAATGAGAAGTTACAAGACAATGATGTTCACGTTTCCGCATTTACCGAAGTGCTTGATCATGTGGCAGCATACCTCCCTCGCGTTCTGAAAGGCGTCAGTTCATTCTCAGCTGGTTGAACTGGTGGCGATTTCCCCCAATGTGCTTGACAATTCCCATTCCTGGTGAATGGTGCTGTAGCTCCTTAAATTAAAACAGTCGTTACTTATTGGATATTTATTCTCAGTGCTCGAAACAAAAGAAAAATGGAGTATTTCAATCGTTTACGTATTCACTGAGCAAGGTGATCCAGAGTTAACGCAATGCAAACGCATTCGGGAGGACCCGGGTTAGATTTCCTGTCCAGCCAACATGGCTTCCGTTTCATATTGTTTTCCGGAATCACATCAGGTGAATGCGCCGCTGCTTTCCCTGATCCTGATTCTCCGAGTAATCGGTTCTTTCTGCAATGCAGCCACTGCTGACAAGACGTCAAATCATGACTATAACTAAAACTTTCGCATTCGTCGAGTGCCGTTTTATCTTATGCACAAAGTTTTCAGTTTGTTTGCAGTCTTCCCCTGAATGAAATTCATAACATCTTTCATAAAATATCAATATAAGTGTTTTTGGTAGTTGGCGTTACGCTCATGAGGCGAAGAGGCCGGATCGGTGATGATACGAACATTGAAAGAACGTTAAAAGGTTTCGTGGCCAACCAAAATAAACGCTTTACACCTAAATTCTAGTCATATTGAAAAGCTAATTGGCAGTGAAATGCAACTACTTTAATCAGTGAAAATGGCTCCACTTATAATCGGTGGAAAACCATTGGTTCTGTAAGTGAAACAATTTCACTGATTGAATTAATGACAGCCAACTTCATGTGGCGAATTAATTATATTTTAATAGTATTTAGCCTAATCATTACGAGAAACAAACTTATTTCCGATAGTCTCTTTTTATAGTGTGCAATGTAATGTAATTTAAAAGAGTAAAAAATATTCTCGCTTTCTAGTATTTGAACCCTCTATTTCGGAAAACATATGTATTATAATTGTATATGGAAAAATTGTAGCTATAAATTGTCCTTCCTTTATTTTCGCTTACAGTTTCATTGGTAACATTGGTATTGCTCAAACAAATATTATGTACGAATGCACTCATTTCGCAACATATAATTGAGTTTAAACCTTAAAATAGAGCGCTATGATGATTACGTGAAAACTAAATGAAATACGTAAAAACTAAATGAAAGACCGTAACATTGTATTATAAGAAAAGAAACACATTATAAACATATTTTATGTTTTTTATTGGTTTATCCGTTATTTTACTTAATACGCCTTGTTTAACTGATTCATCAATCAAAAAACAAATCACTGAAAAACAGCGAATAAAATAGTTGACGAATCAGTAGAAAATGTCACTGAATCAATAAGTGAAGGAAAACTGGCATTTTTCACTAATTCATCAGTTAAATTGACAGACGTGACTGTTGATAAATTCAGGTGATGCTAACTGATTTAACAGTGAAATTCTCTCTGACTCCGATTTAAAGTATGCAATCCGCCAAATTTTTAGATTTCCAAAAAATAAGCAGTGCATCTTTAAAATCAACGCATAAAGCCTACAATTAATTCCGCAGAAATAAATTTATTGCTTTCAAAAATTTGTTAAAACCTGCATTCCAGTGAATTTGCAACGCAGTTGTAGAATTCATTAGGGTTTCTCTAGTATGAATTTGGCTTGACATTAAAAAAAATGGTCCAAAACGATGGCTCTTTATAGCGCGGGAGTAACTGTAACAAAGTTGACATGCTTCTAGGGCGGGTAAATATTGATTTTAAATAACTCCTGCAACATGATTATTAAAAGAATCGTGAAAATTGATATAAAAACGAGTATTAAACTTTAACTGACTCCCAAATTAATATATGCAATAACGATAACAAGTTGACTACAAACAGGCACATACCCACACAAGCACTCGCTTGTGAATATATAAAAGAATAAATAATTGAAGAAAAAATGTCGAACTTAATAAATCTAGGGGAGAGTTGTCTATACACTACTATTTTTAAGATTTGTAGTTTTGTCTGGTTTTTTATTATATTTTATATAAAATACATGGTTTTATGAATGTTTATAAAGAATGAAATATACTTATAGGTAAAATGATGTGGGTTAAGCTTCAAAATGCAGCATTGGTAAATAAATAAAGAATTTTTGTAACAGGCTGCAACTGGTACGTTGTAAGAAACTGGTATCCAAAATCTTACTACCGATGTTATAAATCGTACCAAGACATTACATATTAAACCAANTAAAATACATGGTTTTATGAATGTTTATAAAGAATGAAATATACTTATAGGTAAAATGATGTGGGTTAAGCTTCAAAATGCAGCATTGGTAAATAAATAAAGAATTTTTGTAACAGGCTGCAACTGTAACGTTGTAAGAAACTGGTATCCAAAATCTTACTACCGATGTTATAAATCGTACCAAGACATTACATATTAAACCAAATGAAATAACAAACTACAAAAAAGTACTTATAAAATGTATGTTCTGCACAAGGAGCTGGGGGATGCAGAGACGCGGTGCCATGGCGGCTATTTCGGATGACGTTAACCGGTCATTTTTTCCTTTTTTCCTTCAGAATTTCCATTTATTCCCTCAGAAACTGCTAAAATCGCCAGAATTTACCTAAAATTTACTTAATTTCCGTCCAAACCGACAAACTTTTTCACAAAAATATGTTTTGCACTATATGGCTGGTTTTTGCTCAATCCGGTTGAATACGGAATAAATTGTGCAATTTTTCCGCTGGAGTGTGCAATCATTCACATGCACGCTCTTCATTCCATGCCAGCACCATCCATCTTGCCTGAGGAATGTTCGTGTTCATTGCCCCGTCATGCTACTTCTCTCATCATGCTTGGTCATTCCACCACGGTTTTTTCATATTCCTTCTGGTCTCCTTTCACCTAGCGTCCTGGCTGGGACGAGTCTCATGTTCTGTCATTCCACCTTAGTTTTCTCATATTCCTTATTGTCTCCTTTCTTCTGGTATAGTGGCGGGGGACGAGAATAATGCTCTGTCATTCCACTTCGGTTTTTCTCGTGTTCCTTCTATGCTCCTTTCACTTGACGTCCAGGGGAGATGAGTCTCATGATATGCCATTCCAACTGCGTGACATAGAGCGAAGCCTTCCCACACACGCCAGCCTAATAGTCGTACCGCGCCCGCATCACAAGAACGTCCTAAGCCCACCTATAAGCCTAGTTTTTTTAAATTTCCGAACCGTTTAAGATACAGCCATAAAATACATAACATAGGCATCACCCCCGACAACGAAAATGGCCGCAAAGGTAAAGTATGCCCTAAGCCTACTTATAAGCATAGTTGTCTGTAATTTCCAACAGGTTCAATATACAGCCATTAAATCATAACATAGGCATCACCCCCGACAACGAAAAAGGCCGCAGTTTCAAGAATTACCTAAACCTACTTATAAGCATAGTTGGCTGTAATTTACGAACCGTTTACGGTATAGTAAACAAATTCGTAACATGGGCATCACCTCCGAACACAAAAAGGACCGCAGGGCTGTGTATGCCTCAAGCGCACTTATAAGCATAGCTGACTGTAATTTATGAACCGTTTACGATAGTCACCAAATTCATAGCACTGATATAACCCCCGACAATGAAACGGACCGCTGAGGCAAGTATGTCCGAAGCCAACTTATAAGCATAGTTGACTGTAAATTCCGAACCGTTAAAGTACAGCCACCAGATGCATAAAATAGGCATTGCTCGTGATGCTGAATAGTATGGTAGAGAAAATTTGGCCTTAAGGCCTCGTATAAGCATAGTCTGCTGTAATATCAGAACCATTTAAGATACAGGCACAAATTTCATAACATAGGCATCACCCCCGACCACGAAAAGTACCGTTGAGCCAAGAATAACTGAAGCCCTATTATAAGCATAGTTGGTGGTAATTTTCGAACCGTTTAAGAAATAGTCACCAAATTCATAACATACACAACACCCCCGACAATGAACAGGATTGCAAGCAAGCATGCCCAAAGACAACTTATAAGCATAGTTGCCTCCCATTTCCCGCCCACTAAAGCTATAGGCATCAAATTTTTATCATAAACATACCCTACGATGAAGAACAGGGTGGTAGGGTCAAGTAAACTTAAAGGCATCTTATAAGCATAGTCAACCGACATTTCCTGTCCACCGAAGCTGTAGTCGTCATATTCAGAACATAGCCATCTCTGCCGACAACGAACAGAATTGTATTGTAGAGTACACCCTAAACCCTCGTATAAGCATAGTTGGCTACCATTTCCCACCCACCAAGGCTATAGTAACCAAATTCATAACATAGACATCACTTCCGACGACGAAAATGAAACCACTGGGAAAAGTACACCTTAAACCTTCGTATAATCATAGTTGGCTACCTTTTCTCACCCACTGAAGCTATAGTCACTAAATTCGTATCATAGGCACCACCTACGATGACAAACAGAATGGCTCTGACCAGTGCACTTTAAGAACTTTTATAAACATAGTTACCTGAAGTTTCCCACCCTCCGAAGCTACAACCACCAAATTCATATCACAGTCATCACTTCCAACTGTAATCGACTGCAATAAAGGAGATAATGACAAGTAGGCCTTATGCCCTGTTACAAGCATAATTGGTCAGCATTTCCAAACATTAGAAGTTCGGGAACATTTAGCAACCGTCCACACATGTAAAAAAAGTAAAGGTAGCTGCAATTACAAGTTCGTCGCAAAGTTACTGTTGCGTGTATGAGTGTAGGGTCTGAAATATCACACACATACGCATCGACCTGCACGCACTCGACAATCACCCACCATCACCCTTGTCGTCTGTGCTACTGCAGGTGTCTACCAACTTGGATACCCCTCAGTGACAGCTATCCTCCCTTCGTCCAACATTGTCCAAGTTGTACATATATATAAATGTGATAATACACTTATCCATGAATGTTAGCATGAGTAAAATATGACAAACAAACATAAACGAAAAAATTAAGATATATACAAATGAACTGCGTGGATGGTGTACTTATACGTGGGTAACGGTAAGATACGTATATATATATATATATATA
>NQII01000554.1:497540-529043 GCA_002778355.1 Clitarchus hookeri | reverse complement strand
AGATGCTTGCCCTCCCCCCCCCCTCAAAGCTATAACCATAACTGGGTGACATACACCTTACTTACAATTTTGTTTCGATAAATGCTATTCATATCTATACTGAAGAAAATCAACAAAACAGGAATGACAAAATAATAGAGCTATAATCGGCATTTCAGGGTGACAGAGATGTAACGTCGGTACCAGTATAAGAAAACAGGATGTTCTGTTTGCTTATTACAGGGATTATTGTTGCAGGAACAGTCGAAATATTGCTGCAGTTGTTCCACTAAAGGAACAATCTGTTCAGTAGCAACAACAGGTTGCTCTTGTATAGGAACTATATGTATAGTTGCAGGTACAATAAGGAAAAGGGCGCTACAACAGACAAATGTTTTGTTATTACTATCTCCGTGAACAGTATTTCGACTATGCCAAGAATCCACTTGATTGCTGTCCCTGTACTAACAGTCTAGATGAGTTATGACTACAGAAATTTGGTTCTTTCAACCATATTATTTTCTCAGTAGATGTTGGTACTGTATGTCACTCCCACAAAGTACGAAAAGTCTAGGAAATCGCCAGTCTTGGAGATATACATACGGTAAAATAAAAATAATTTAGAATAAAGATGTTATACCGTAATTAAATTACAAACTTTGTCATTCTATACAGTAACTATTGCCAATACTTAAGTAGTACAAAATCAGCTGCAGCATTAACTAGTCGATACCGGGCATTACCCGTATTATACACAACACCATTTACGTTGAAAATTTACTAGTATCACAATAATGTAAATGTATTTCAATATACCATAGTGATGCCACATTCTACAAACATCGTATCGCAAGCCATTTTATATAAGCATTGCGTTGTCCCGTCCCTATATTCACGGTCACCCTCCTTGTCGCTGCTTAGAATCTGACTTATGCGTTCTGGAATCGATAAAAAAAATTACACATGGACACACGTGATAGAGTTGGTTCAGGTCAACATTTGTCTTGTTTCTCTGATACCTTAATAAACAGAAATGATTCGGGAATAAGGGTATATACAACTTATGCTGCAAGTGTACTGTAACATAAATTTCTGTTTTCAACAAAGATTAATAAATGCATATATTTATAAATCGTTAAGTATCTACACACAACGAAAGAAAATTGCAGTTTGTCGTTATACTGTGCTGAATACGCTGAATAACCATGATATGATATATAGTCATATAGTATATGGTATGACATTAACAACTTAAGACGCAGGTTAGATTCCCCTACTGACCGTAAAATTTTTATTTGTTCGTAATAAATTTTTTTGTTACAAAATAACTGTATTTAATTTATTTTACATAGGAACTTTTATTCTAAAGCAAAGGAAATACAAAAAAAAAAATTTCACACAATTGTTAACATCAGTTTAACACAAAATTTGTTTAGCTGCAACATAAATACCATATTAATGTTAACAGTACAGTAAGGAGGTAACGTTGTTACAAAAATACTTAATGTTACATGTACATTATTAGTTCAAAGATTCGTTACATGAACAGCAACATTAGTTACTGACGGCTCACATATAATCAAAAATTACTGTATTAGTAACATTAATACTGATGGCACAGCATTCGACTTTTGTCTGTGGAATCATATGATCTTGATTTCTAATTTTTTTTTACCTCAAAACACATGTACTTTTTGTGTATAGTCTGAACATGCATAAAACTAAGATCTAGAGCGTCGGGGCCGCGGTGGCTGAGCAGATAAATTGCTCGCCTCCCACCAGGGTGAACGGGGTTCAATTTCCGGCCGCGTAACTCCCGGATTTTTGCAAGTGGGAATCGTGCGGGACGATGCCTCTGCGTGGCAGGTTTTCTCATGGATCTCCCGTTTCCCCCNTCAAAACCTCGTTTTTAAGAGCCGCCCAAATCTCTCAAATCAACTCAACTCAGCTGTGTGTGTCAGCAAAATATTACTGCTGCAGGCGGCTGCTTCGTGCCTGTACCCCGCAGGAGACTTCACAGGATGACATCTATGGGAGAGGAGGCGGAGCGACCTCACGGGCCTCGGTAACGTTATGAGTATTGACGTCACTCTCGTCTCTGGAAGAATGAATCGCTTAGGGTGCATTGCGGGAACTTTCTGTTCATCACCTCCCTCGGCGCAACTCGGAGTGCGAAAAGCTTCCTGGGCCTAGCTCCCTCGGCTGTATAAATCGCGGAGTGCATCTGTGTCGGCAATCTGGGATGGCCGTTAGTATCAGGTATGTGGAATGACCGGAGCGACGGGCGGCGGTGCACTAATAAGCGAGTGCGACGTGCGACCACCTGGAGAGCAGAGAGAGAAGGGCTGGATGTACTGTAGGAAAGTAGTAATTTATGAGTGAGATGCTGACATCTGGAGTGGCAATATATGGAAGTGGACACTGATTGTATGTACATGCACAACCAATCAGTGAAGTTTAAGTGACTGTAGCTAGTGTAAAGTCGGTGACAAGAATTTTAATTATAATTGAGATAAGCACAAAAATTACGCTCACTGATAGGAATAATATTTTGTAGATAATAGATGTGTATAATTTTATAAAATTCAAATTAAATTAAAATCTGCGTATTTACCAAACACAGGTATCTACGCACTGTTAGAAAAACTCTCTGTGAAATTACGGAAAAGTACTTCATTGTTAAAATTATCCACATATAACGTTCGTAAAATTACAGTCAATTTATTTGCATTCAATAACATATTTTCCGTTAATTTTACAAAACATTCCGTGAATTCACAGAAAATCTCCGTAAATTTTTTATAGTCCATTTAAGGTGACTTCCAACTTTTCTGAAGCCCTGCTAAAGTTCTACTTTCAGATTATTCCTCCACCTCATGGAAAAAAAAAAAAAAAAAAAACTTAACTGAATCAAGAAAATGACACAAAAGGGAAAAGGGACAACGCACCACATATGTGAGTACTCGGTTTAGTTACAGTTTCAAGGGAACTATATCTTACTAGGCGTTAACAACACACCTATTCTTTCTCGTCTTTATTAGCACTAATAATAAACTAAATATTAAAACTCAAAAATAAAATTTAATTATAAGTCCATTTTAAACAAAAACATGGTACTTCTATGTTAACCGAAATATGAAACGCTTGTGACTCATAACATGTTTAGGTAATAAGCAGACACTTCATACAAGGGGTGATTTTTTTTTAAGTTTTGAAGATACCACGAATAAACTATACGTCATTCACAGTTACTTCATACTTTTCTGAAGCCCTGCCAAAGTTCTACTATTGGTTACCGATTATGTATCATTCCGCTACATGTAAACTTAAACACTGCCATGTGACTACGTTTTAACTGTCAAATGCTTCTTTATTGTTTTCAGCTGTTCAAAGAATTTAGTCATATATTTCAAAAACCATTCCGTAAGAATGTTCACAATTTAGGCCTATAGCCATATCTAGTTCCGGTTTATGACTTTTTAAGAATGCCTATGTTGACGATAGTTATTACGATTATTGTTTTACATTGTTAACATATTTGTTATACACGACATAGCACATTACACACAATAAACTTTAGTATTTTGCTGTGACTGTGTTTAACCCTGTTATAACTACGGGGAAAAGAATTGTAGTATTTAACATCTTGTTATAAATATGTGTTGCGTACTTAATTAAAAGTATGGCCTTAGTTGGAATAAAAATTAAAACGAAGGGACAGCCAGTTCAACGAAAAGACACAGTAAATTCAAGCACGCTGAAGCAAATAGTGTCGCATATTTATTGTACTTAGCAAATACAATCTTAAAAGATGGTGTTGAACATGCACACAAAGAGGCTTCCCGTTACTTTAATCGCGCTCATATTTATATGTATTGGTACTTAATGTTTTCTAGGTTTATTTCATTATTTATTTTAATTTATCTGACTGAGCTTAGTATTTTGTTGGGGTTGATAAACAGACGTGATTTTCAAATAATCAATTTCGTATGAAAACAGTTTACGGTTAAAATGTATAAATTCCACAATTCTGATATTTGAAATCATACACATGCACACTGGAACCAACGTGACGTATTGGCAACAATACTCTGTCACAAAAAGAGCGGTCACAACAGACTTTACAGTATATTTATTCTTGCCCTAGAGAAACATATTTATTACAACATCGTTACTTGCCTAGGTTGGTTTGAAAAAATCCATTACGAATTTAACACTTCGTTCAGAAAAAACGCAATGTAATTTCGTCGCCGTCTCCAGTCGCCACTTCTGCCAACTTCGGATTTGTAACCGTCCCACCATCACATATAAATATATTAAAATAAGTATTCAAACAGTTAAATCTTGTTTCAATTGTAAATTAAAATTTAAGAAATCATAATTTTTTCTGTAATAAGAATAAAATATGCTAAAATTGAAAACATGAATAATTTTCCTGTTACCACAGGCTCTGCGAAACTTCCCAAGAGGGAAAGAGATAGAGAGAAAAAGAGAGAGATAGAGAGTAAAAGAAAGAGAGAGATGGAGAGAGAGCGACAAGTTCTGCTTCACCTAATGAATTTTCTTCCTCGGACGAAAAAATCACCATGTCACTAGGGCCTACACACGGTAATTTTCACTGATATTTTTAACTGTAGCAAGGAAATATGTTTCCTTCAGTGCTACCAAAAATTTAAATATACTATAAGTTAACGTTTAATTTTCAAATAGCATAACAAAAAACAAGATTAAAACAATATTTGAACTATGAAATATTTCTTACCAGCCGTTACCAACACATCGCTGCTCTCACTATTTTTAATTCATATTTAATAGGAAATAAATTTTACAAGTTATTGAAGATACTAAGTTAAAGTTTCATTTTTTCAAGAACACAGTACTTTAAAATTAAAACAATGTTATGTATTTGTGGTATGCAAGTTATTGGAAAAGCAGGTTGACATGTTACGCCTGGGATGATTTTTCAAAGTTTCGCTTCATAACATCCGAAGAAACCGTGAATGGACTATATATTATGTTTATATTTATGTAAATCTTTTAAAGAAACGTCACGAAATAAAATGTTTAATTTCCGCTATGTAGATGTATACCAAATTAAAAAGAAATATTTAAAAAAATCCTGTTTTCGAAAAGGATTTGAACAAGGATCACAAAGTCCGTAGTTCGCGATTCTTACCACCCTTCTATCACTTCTATCACACCACAATACCGGAAATGATTCGTAAAAAAATAATTTACTTTCAAGTGTAGTTTGAGAAGTTGTCTACTGCCTAAAAATATTCGAGGGTTTGAAGAGATGTTAGCTCGTACACTTGTCTCGTGCCACTTTTTTATGTTTGAAATTATACGTTACTTACGTGACTGTCCTAACTGAAACACGATAGAAAATTACCTATTTACAGTGGAGAATAACGCTTCGAGTAACATTGGCATTATTTGTTTATGAAACCCGAAAATATTGTAAATACAGAGAAGTTCGGTATTTTGTACATATGGAACTCAGTTCCATTTCGTAATTACGGAAAGCATTTCCGTAAATCAACAGTATTATTTTTCGTAAAGATTTCCGTGAAAGCACGGAGAAATTAAAAAATGTTTGTAAATTAAACCTATATTTGTATGAAACTAAATTCTAATTTACATTTAATCGTAAACTGCACATCATTAACATTGTAAACAATAACATTTCAGGGAATTTTTATAAATACTTGTTAACGCGAAATATCTTGATTCCTCAGCCATTTAAACAGTGTGGTTGTTATTGACCGAATGCTCTTGCTCAGCACATAACACACTGAAGTAAATTATTAAAACGAAGAAATAATATTCAAAATTTAGCACAGAAACGTTTGTGGGTTTCACAATTATTTATTTTTGTACCATGAAAAATTTTTTGTAAATTGCACTAAGAATTTGTTTTTACATTGATATTCTTCAGCAAAAAAAAAAAAATATCACCTGTATTATTTCTTCTATACAACGTTAAAATAACAGCATGTGTAATATGTCTAGACAAATTTAGTGACAAGAAATCACTTTAAGTCATGAAATAAAATCCACAGAATCACACGCGTATATTTTGTGTTAATTATTTTAGTTAAAGTAAGTAATTGTGTTCAAGTATTACGTGGATTAGAACGATGATATCTTGCAAAGTTGGGGCCTCAGTGGCACAGCGGATAGAGTGCTCGCATCCCACCAAGGTGAACCGGGTTAGATTCCTGGCCTGTCAATCCCCGGATTTTCGTACGTGGGAATCGTAGCGGACGATGCCACTGGTCAGTGAGTTTTCTTGGGGATATTTCGTTTCCCTTGCCCTTGCATTCCAGCGCTACTCTTTACTCCTCATTCCACCATCTTTGGCTCTCAGCATCATGTTGCAGAGAGCCAGCTAAACATTTCGAGATTATTACCTACGTTTTACCTACTTTCTAAGGAACGGTAAGCTCATGCGTTCATGTGGATGTGTACTGCCCTTGACCAACAAATTTAGTAGCTCATTGAAGAGACTGTAGTAGTTATAAATAGGGCATTCTAACGCAGCGTCATGGCAGGGATTCGGGATTCAGAAGTTTGGTAAGGAAATGACAAACTTCATGCGTTGGCATTCCGCTTCGGGGGCGGCCATCTTGGCAGCCAGTATCATCCGGAAGCGGCCATTTTGGCAGCCAGTGCCAAAATGTGCAAACATTTGCAAAAAAACAGCAAAATAAATTTTCAAAAAATTAATTTTTAAAAAATTATTTTTCACAAAATTTATTTTCAAAAATTAATTTTTCAAAATTAACGTTTTTAAAGGTGTGATTTAATGTTTCAAAATATTGATTAAATATTTCGAAATATGGATTTCACTTTTGAAAAGTTCCAACTTCGTAACATCAATCCACCAAAACTTTGCAACGGCACACGTCTTGCAATAAAAAAAAGATGGGTAATACTATAGAAGCTACCAACTTGAAATGTGCTTTCAAAGGAGAAGATGTTCTTCTTCCCAGAATTCCATTTATTCCATCAGAAATTCCCTTTCACTTTAAAAGAACACAGTTTCCAGTCAGATTGGCATTTGCAATGACAATAATAAAAGCTCAAGCGTAGTCATTGCAAATGGGCAGAATATATTTAGAAGCAGAATGTTTTTCGCACGACCAATTGTATGTGTCGTGTTCTAGAGTAGGAAAACCACACAACTGATTCATACGCGCGGAAGACGTAAAACTAAAAACATTGTATAGAAACAAGTAATTCAATAATAAAGATTTTGAAAATACATATACTTCTTTCAATGAGTTTCACAGAAATGAATCACTGGAACCCTGGAATATCAAGCGAATTTAGAAAATTTGGCAGATAATATACCGCTTCATTTTCGTGTAATGTTACATCCACAGATTTGTATGTGACATGCTCGCTTGTCGATAAGTATTGACATATATATTAGTATCGATATATCGAGCATTGACGTACTTATAAGTATTGATATATAGTTTTATATAGATAGATATATCTGTTGCTAGGTTGCGACTTTACATAGTTGACATTGCATTGTTGACGTTACATTGTTGACTAAGGCGCTTCCTAACGCGAAAGAATGGTAAAAATGAGCTTTTTGCAGATTTTAGTACCTTTGAAATTGGTTATTTTTTTCGGAAGTTACACGCATCCGAACAAACGGACACAAGGTTTTTATATACACTGAAGGGCCAAAAAATCTGGTACACCTGCCAAATATCGTGTAGGGCCCCCGCGAGCTATGCAGGAGGCAATCCCACACCATGAATCCTGCAGGGCAGTCCTAAAGTTCATAGGAGTGCGAGGCGGTGGAGATCTCTTCTGAACAGCACGTTGCAAGGCATCCCAGATATGCTCAATAATGTTAATGTCTGGTGATTTAGGTGGCCATGGAAGTGTCTAAAGTCAGAATAGTGTTCCTGGAGCCACTCGGTAGCAACTCTCGACGTGTGGGGTGTCGCATTGTCCTGCTGGAATTGTCCACGTCCGTCGGAATGTACATTGGACATGAATGGGTGCAGGTGATCGGACAGGATGCTTACGTATCTGTAACCTGTCAGAGTCGTATCTAGACGTATCGGGGGTCCCATTCCGTGACAGTCAACTGCACACGCCCCATACCATAAAGAGCCTCCACCAGCTTGAACAGTTCCCTGTTTGCATGTAGGGTCCATGGATTCATGAGGATGTCTCTATACCCGTACACGTCCATCCGCCCGATACAATTGGAAAAGAGACTCGTCAGACCAGGCAACGTGTTTCCAGTCATCAACAGTCCAATGACGGTGTTGGCGGGCCCAGGCGAGGCGTAAAGCTTTATGTCGTGCAGTCAACAACAGTACACGAGTAGGCCTTCGGCTCCGAAAGCCCATATCAATAATGGTCCGTTGAATAGTTCGCACGCTGGCACTTGTTGATGCTCCAGGAATGAAATCTGCGCCAATTTGAGAAAAAGTTGCACAGCACGTCTGTCACGTTTAATGATATTTGTCAGTCGTCGTTTGTCCTGTTCGTTCATGATCTTTTTCCGGAAGCAGCGATGTCGAAGATTTGATGTTTTACCGGATTCCCGATATTCACAGTGCACTCGTGTAAAGGTCGTACACAAAAATCCTAATTGTATCGCTACCTCGGAGATGCTATGTCCCATCTCTCGATCGCAGACTATAACACCACGTTCAAACTCACTTAAATCTTGATAACCTGCCATTGTAGCAGCAGTAACCTATCTAGCAACTTTGGCAGACGCTTGTTGTCTTATATCGACGCTGCCGACCGCATCGCGTTACTCTGATTGGTTCCATATTTCTGTTGTTAGCATACGCACGCCTATACCAATTTTTTTTTGCTTTCCAGTGTATACAGATATATTTATTATTTTTATTGTTTACGACAGCACAATAAATATTTGTTTTTTTACATCTCGAAAATTTAAGTTGAAATATGAACCTATTGTTTGAAACGTAGCGGATGCATCTTTTATATTTTGACAGGAAAACATTAAATACATCTACACATTTTTTGGGTACATAGTTTCATAAGATTTTACATGTAAAATCCAAATAATATTTACAGTGTGGTCATACAGTATATTAGCAAGACATTTAAAGAAGGAGCTATTTTTATTTTCGTTTCATTGCATGATTTGATGTTCTAACAATTCACTTTCTTGTAGGGCGTAATGTTGTTATTTTAAAACTCCATGTCATCTTCTTGTTACAAGTTCTCTGATTTTTTTTTGCATAATATATATATATTTTAATAATTAGTGAATAATAGAAATTTTTAATATATTGACTTTATTCAAACTTGAAGATCAGAGTAGCGATGGGTTTCCATTGCCTATTTTAAAGTATTTTAGCAATTAATTAATGAAATAAATAATTTTTTTTAAAGGTAGGAACGCGGCATGTAAATAATCTAGTGTTGGCAAAAGATTTTCCCACTAAAATTATTGAATAATTTTTGTTCAGCAACTCAATTATTTCTAAGAAATTTATATATAGAGTGTAGAGGAATTCGATGGAACGACCCTCTCTATATTTTTTTAAGAATAGCAGACACCGTTTATCACGATATGCAAAATTCTTAATCTGTTCGGCGACTGTTTTTTACTGGTGGTTTTATACTTATATTTTTATTGAATACCTACCACCTGATTTACTGAAATGAACTTTGGCATTTTATTGAGAAATTAATTTCTGAATTTCAATGCATTATTGTAAAATAATTTTTTTTAACTTCAAAATTAAAATTTAAGCCGTTGTGTCAATTTCTTAATTTTTTTTTTCACTTCAATTTCGTTTAATTCCATAGGTAAGGATAGTTCATGAACTTAAACAAGGAAGTGAAATTTGAATCGCACGTAAAAATATAACGAATCGTTTGCTTGACACGGAATCCTTATAACGTGCTGGAAGTTGCAAATATTCCCAATGTTACTTTCTTTTCGTCGCGTTCGTAGGGCACGGGGCACCATTAAATACCTTTATCTTCTGCGCATATCTCACGTTTTCTGGTATCATGATTTCTCCTGCTTGCGAACATAATTTGCTTCTTTCAGACGTACGAGAATGGTATAATAAATTGGCGGATAGCGCGCGTGGTAAAGCGCACGTGGCGCGCAGTGAAACTTGGCCTGGGGTTCCTGCCCACGTATGCGGTCGCGCGAAACAGGGTCGCATGTCGCAAAAGGAAGCAAAAGAAACTGCACTTGCTGCAGATGTAGGGGAAGCGCTTGGCTCCTCCCCCCAGGTCGCCCTGCTGTGCCCCCACCAAGCGCGGGCAACGGTATCGCGGGGGCCGGCAAAATAAACGCCGTGGATGATACATGAGGCGGGCGGGTGGGGAGAGGACCAGGGGCGTGGCTTGCGCCAAATTCATAAACAACCCCGGCTAACGAGCACAGCGGATCTGTCGTCGCGACCTCCGTGCGCACGCGCCCGCGTGGTGGAGGTCACTACATCCTGCTCCACTCCTCATCGACATTAGTCCTGCTTGCCGCTGCTACAACCAACGAACTTTGATATACATTATTTAGTGTTAACAGACCGAGCGAGGTCGTGCATTCGGGAGGACAGGGGTTCAACCATCCTGATTTCCCCTTGGCGAATGCTGGAACGGTTCTCTATTGCAGGTTATGTCTCTCGCTCCTGCTTCTCTGATAAACTTGCTGCGACTCTAACGACCTTGCTGTTGACAACATGTTGAGTGGACATCAAAAAATGCAATATTTTTTTACTAGTATGAAACACCGCTCATCTTGTAAACATTATGTATAAGCACTTTTTCCTCGCGTAAAAAAACAATTAGATCGCATGGTTTTTGCATTAGGTATGCCAACATCACAATGTTAAGATTTTTGGGACGTACGAATAAAATACGAAATCACATACAGAAAATTTAACAAGACACCCTAAAAGGTTATGTCTAAATTCATTTTTAAGGTATACTTAGCAAATTGTATTTTACAAAAAATTATAGACTGCTACAAATGAAATATATGCAATAACTGACTTAATCTTAGTAATTTTCAAAAATTTCCGAAAACATTTTTCATATTGTGTATTTAAATATTTTATACGTTACTCTCTCATTTCAATGAAAATTACTTCATTTCTGTGAATTTTTTTCATTATTTATACTTTCCAAAAACACAAAAATTATTATTTTGACAGTTTATTGTGTAATAAATACGCCATGTAAAAATTTTTATGCATGAAAACAGTAGGTTGTAAGTAATGTCTACAAGTTGAACAGCATTCGTGTAAATGTAAAATAATGTATTTATCGGTGACGAGCACTCTTAAAAGGCGTAGGTGTTTCCCAGTTTAAGGCTGAGAACTACGGGAGCAATAAGGGCAATACTGCCCCGCACATCAAGTGCGCCATCGACGTTACACGCAGGGCTTTGAACTGGCGTGCAATGTTCTTGAGTTGAGTTGAGAGACTTCAGCGGCTCTTAACAACGAGGTCTTGAGAGCTGATGAGGGTGAAATGAGGTGAGAATGGAGCAGCGCCGTAACGCAAGGAGAAATGGGAGATCCTTGAGAAAACCCACCGTCCGGCATGATTCCCACATGTGAAAATCTGGGAGTGGCCTGGCCGGGGATCGTACCAGGTTCGCCGTGGTTAGAGACACGCAGTCTAAGCGCTCAGCCACCGCGGCCCCTTGCAGTGTTCTTGTCGTGTTTCGTAACCCACGGAACTTTAAGTTGTGACCCTATCATTTAATTTATGTAAAGTGTTTAGCAAGGATCAATGCAGGCCAATCGAGTCCTTTTGCATGTATCTGATACAAATATTTGGTTATACAGCAGTTTGTAATAGCCGTTTCTTTACCTATGTACACACACAACTGTTAATTGGCCACATTCAAAAATCCTGCCCATATTTTCCGATTACAAATTTGTGTATCATTCCTCCACGTGTAAAAGTTAACATTGCCTCAGAACTAGTGACTTAAGGCGCCCTTATACCTGGCGCGCGAACTTGGTTGCAGAGTATTGGTAACAACACCTTTTTAAATAATAACAATTTTACTTGAATACAGTATGTTGCCATGAAAAAAATCCCACATTTAAAACAAGAGCGGGATAAAACTTTTCGTATCACGCTTATTGCAAACACTGTTTTGCTTCAACCTGTTCAAAATCCGCTTAAAATTTTTGGAGTAAATCTGCAAAAATAATTCGGGGTCTTGCATTAAACTTTGCTGCGAACTTTGAACAAAAAAATCGCACGGTAAATAGTAAAAGCCCCATTGCATAATTTTTATTAAGGAAGCCTTCAGGCCAGTTTGGAGCCATACATGTAGCAGCGACGGAGCACTTGAAGTGCGTGCCATTGTCGCCCTTATCCACTACCTTGCTGCCGTGACTCAACAGAGGACAGTATATTCTTGTATACAGGCGCCTCTAACTCGTGTGAGGACCATGTACTTGAAAATTTAAAGTATAATTAGAATCATCTAAATATTTGAACAATTATTACTTGCAATTTTATAATACAGGAAGAAATCTGGTGATGGTGGCAACTTGTTTAAACGTTTGTATCTGCGCTTTATAACAGTGCGTTATTACATTTAACTATGCTGCCAAACCGACCCTAGATGTAACTGTTTTACGAAAACATTTAGAGACGAGCATGAAAAAAATTACTTATGATGTTTTCATTTTACCATAAATTAGTTATTACGACTGCTTGATACACTGGACACACCCGGACACCACAAATCAAATAAAAGAAAACAATATTTTTCAAAAAAATTATAGCCTAAAAACGGAGTTATCGTGTGCTGGGATTTTGAAGCCATAACTTATATGTAATTGAGGATATAATATAAATAATAACGTTTTCAGAATTTTGTATCAATTATGTCGCAGAACAAAAATATGGGATTACATTTGACTGTTTTTCTTACTTTCTAATTCGGCAATAGAGAAAGTTCAACAAAACTTCTATGTTTAATTAAAATACATAACTGTTGCTTGAAACATTTGATATATATGACTGACGCTCGTGTTCAAACAAAAGTTTCAAAACATGGAATAAATAAAGAAATGAAATTAATTCTCCAACATATTCCTTTTCAATAACTAGTCCGGGAATGCAAACTGCCAAAAAAATTTTACCGTATGTGAAAATACCATTAAAATGTTTTTCTTTAGATATGTTTGTTTTAGAATTATAGATTTCAAATCACATAATAAGAATTACGGCAATTAGGTCTGCCATATTTTGACGAAATTTTTAACTAACTTGTTTTGAAACTAACTAAAGAATCTTATTGCTAAACACTATAGTAAAGTCGTGGTGTCAAATCTTTGAAAAATCACCCCATTTTTGACGTGTTTGGTTTTCATCTTAAATTTGCCATTTAAAACAAATGTTTGTGCCTTTGTTAAAAGGACAGTATATTATATCATGTATAATTAAAAATTTTCCTATATATTATATATTAATTATAGTAGTAAATTTATCATTAATATGAAAGAAACAGAGAGAAATAGGTATATCGATAATTCCGAGTAAGAAATATTCGAGGTTTTCATGCGAAATATTATTAAAATGAGTGCGGACAAATGTGGTGAATTGTACCTTAGGAGTGATTTCGTGAAACTGGTTTAGATTTGCTTGCACGAGGCGGAGAAATATTTTGGAAGAAAAATTTTACTGGGGTTCAGAAAAGTTGGAAGTAACCATGAATTGACTATAACATGGTGCCTTGTGTTATTCCGTTAGCAGATAGTTGTTTTATAATTTCGGAAATCTTCTGCTTATGATATTTATAATATGTTTCTACATTAGGCAAATCAAAATGTCGTTATAAATTATATATATTATATCTTCGACGTACTTTTAATAGTTCTCCATGTACCAAAAATCTTATTAATTACATTACAAAAAAAAAACGATCCCTTTCGAGAAAATGATAAGCAAGGCGGGATAACTGCACGCAGTGGGTAATGGCACGCACTGCAATGCCAGGCTAACGATAGCACCGCTAAGAGGCAAAGAGTGCAACTTCGTTCTGGTGGAGTGGTGACGCCGTGCTACTGAGTATGAAGGGTGAGTGAAGAGGGAATAGATTTAGGCGGCTCTTAACATCGAGGTTCTCAGAGCCGATGAGTGTGAAGCGAGGTGAGTATGCNATGCCAGGCTAACGATAGCACCGCTAAGAGGCAAAGAGTGCAACTTCGTTCTGGTGGAGTGGTGACGCCGTGCTACTAAGTATGAAGGGTGAGTGAAGAGGGAATAGATTTGGGCGGCTCTTAACATCGAGGTTCTCAGAGCCGATGAGGGTGAAGCGAGGTGAGTATGCAGCAGCGCCAGAATGCAAGTGTGGGGAAAATGGGATATTTCCGAGAAAACCCGCCAACCAGCGGCATCATTAGCCTCGATTCCCACATGTGAAAACCCGTGGTCGACCCCGCCAGTGATCTAACCCAGTTCGCCTTGGTGGGAGGCGCAATAGTCTTACCATTACACCACCACGGACCCTGTGAAAGATTTTAGTTGTTTTTTTTTTTAAAGAAGAGAGTTTTCATACAAGTTGATGTGCTAATTGGATTTGAGGTAAGGACAAATCTGTTTAGTGGTACTTTAGATGTACCTACATAATAAGTTATTACTTTGCTCTAACTTAAAACTAGAAGTTCTCTTTTTTTTTTTTTTCCATCGTCTCATCTAAGACTGTCACTAAATTCTGAAGTCTTTGTCTTCGTTTGGGGTTTTCATACGTAGTCATTCGTATCAGTAATCACTCTGCGTCCCATTACCCCTTTTTAATTCAAAAACTTTTTTTTTGTAACTTTAAGATGACAATATTTTTACAATTTTTTAAATAATCATAAATAAATTGTAAGTATATACAAGTAACACATAGATAGGCTATTTAAAATTAAACATTCGTTTAGTAGATAATGTTTGTAAAATATATTTTTGGTTGCAAAATTTTTAAATTTAAATGAGAAAATGTTTATTTGCTACGAAATAGTAATAATGATCAATTAATAATTAGGTTATTTGAAATCAATAAAGGCATGCAAAATAAATATTAAAAAATATTTACACTGATATATCCACAATTTAAATTGTAATGTAAATTAGGAATTTTATAATTTTTTTTTTAGCTAAAATATTACTTTATGGTTATTTATCAATTCTTTTTTCTTTTTTTACAGATGCCACGAAGCCCTAAACGAGTCCCGGCAAAGACTTCGTTGACAGAGGAACAACTGAAAGCAGTTATTAACTGTTGGTCGTAAGTACGGAATTCACGAAGTGACTTTAAGGAAAAGACTAAAATTATGTTTTATTAGAGAGCAATGCATGGAAAGGGAAGCTGTTTTTAACAAAATCCAGGACGCAGAAATTAGTTCCTACCTACTACTTCTTGGTAAACTTTTTTATGTTGATACTTGATTGAGCTTAGAAGAATGGCTTATGAATGAGCATCAAGGAATAATATCAGACATAACTTCAATAAAACAAGTAAACTTGCCGGAAAGTCTTGGGCCCTTGTATTCTTAAAATCGGATCCTCAGCTGAGTCTACGTAAGCCTGAAGCAACGTCATTAAATAAAATGTTAGCTTTTATTAAGACTGAAGTAAATAATTACTTTACCAATCTAAGGAATGTTATAGAAAAGTATCACTTCCCACCATCGCGAATCTTCAATTTTGACCAGATGGGCATCACCACCGTTCATAAACCTCCTTCCATCACAGGTCCAAAGGGTCGTAAGCAGGTAGGAACAGCCACTAGTTTGGAGCTTTTCAAAAATATAACCCTTCGTTGTGCAATGAGTACTATGGGTACTTTTGTACCACCAATGTTTACATTTCTTGGCAAACGGGCTTCATCTTGAATAACACACGGGGGACCAGCTAGAAGCATCTACAATATGTCAGAATCAGGATGGAAGTATGAGAGCCTATTTATAGAATGGTTAAATCACTTAAATCACTTTGCAGCTAATACCAAGCCTTCAGAAGCGTAACCTACACTTATTCTCATGGACAATCACTCAAACCATAACTCACATTCAGCTTATAAATTTTGTAGGAACAATGGCATTGTGGTTCTTTCCCTTCTGCCTTAAACGTTTTACTGAATCCAGCCTCTGGACATAATGTTTGGCCCCCTAAAAACTGCAATAAAGTATATAATGTTCAATATTTTTTAAAACCACTGAATTATAGAAAATAAACCAAGAAAAAGTTTCTGAATTGTTAAAGATTGCCTACCAAAAAGTATCAGGAGTCAGCAAAGTGTGTCTGATTTTCTAAAACCAGGAATTTATCGTTTCAACGATGGAGTTTTCGAAGAAACCCACTTCCGACCAGTGCCGTTAAATGCAGCTCCAACAATAGTGGAAACAGAATCCAATGTCTGCATCGCTTCCCTTGCTCCGCCCCGCTCGAGCGTGGGAAACAATGTTCCATAGGCAGAGTGCACGGTTTTTTTTCCTCAGGCGAGACACTGCATGTACCAGATAAACTTATGGAACCTATTGGGTCTTATACGCTCCTCACCTTCAGTAGGTTGAATATCTCGGGTTATCTTTGAATTAATGTTCTCGTCTGTGCCGTTGCATCTCCGTGAGCCTCGGGGTGAGGAATCTTTTATATCGGGCCAGCAAGACTACTGAAACCGCGACGGGCCTCCGAGCCAACAGTCTAGAGTTTATAGTTTGGATATTTGTGCCACCTTAAGCGCGAGATGGGCGAAGACAGCGAGGCGGCGAACCAGCAAAGCGACGGTTTGCGGCGAAATTGAGCAGCGAGAGTAAACTTGGCGGACTGCGAACATCGGTACTGTGGAGANTTGGCGGACTGCGAATATCGGTCCTGTGGAGTGTGATACTGACGGACGTTACTATTGAATTGGATACATAAGAGATAGGCATTTAGAATAATAGCATTAGACAGACTGAACATGCGTAATAATAAGTTTGAATTAAGTGACTGTAGGCTTCATAGAGATATTGAGAAAGACTTTAAATAGAATCGAGATATACACTAAATATTGCCTTGCTGAGAATAACATGAGTAATAGTAGATATAGATAGTTAGTGTTGTAAATAATAAATGTGTGAATAAATTGAAAATGAGATATTGTTATTTTATTTTTATTGAGAAATCCTTCCCTCACTAACTCGAATACGCTCCCTTGGCGCCTTGTAACAGTATTTTGTCTAAATTGTGTGTGTAGCGTGTTATTAAATCTGATCTTTATTTTTCAAGTGGTGTATATATTAAATATAAAAGTTTAACTTTTTGCATTGTTTGAAAACTAATTGTTTGGTTGGCATAATTTCACCTGTGTGGTTGGTATAACTGTTACTAGGCGGGGCCATTGTAAAATGGCGTCATGTTGTATAACTGTGTCTTTCTTGATGTATCATTGTTATGGTGTAGTGAATAAAACATTTAATACTAGAAATCTCAAGTTTTATTAAAGAAGAAACCCATTAACCTCAATAGGTTATGGGCCCAGGAAGCTGTGGAACATATAGAACAGAAGAAAACAGCAAATACAACGTTATTTTTATTGTCAGAAAATAGCGCGCCGGTAACCTCAAAAATGCAAACATCACAATCTTTGAATGTGGAAAAATTTGATGGAAATAATTTTCGACATGGGAAATTCTAAATAAAATGCGCATTGAAAGCAAATATGATCGAAATTTCCATACCTAAACCGTAAACTAACACAAGTGAATGGTTAAAACATGATGGCATGCAATGTTCATTATAACCTCTTCAATGGATCTCATGCAAATTACACTGATAGGAAACTGTGAAACTGCTCATGAAATAATGTCCAAACTAGAATCAGTATACGAACAGAAAAGTGAATTGAATGAAATGCTGATTCATGAAAGGTTTTACCAGTATAAAATGTGTTTAAGTGACAGTGTAGCACAACACATCTCGAAGGTAGAAAACCTGGATCAACAGCTAAGAGATAGTGGTGAAAATGTCAGCGAATTGGCCATCATTATAAAAATACTAGGAACTTTGCCTGGCAAGTACAGATCGTTGCGTCAAGTATGGATGTCATTGGATCCTAAACAGCATACCCTCATTAATTTCACTGCACGTTTGTTGGATGAAGAGGCCAGTATTGCATGTGAGGAAGAACAAGAAACTGCCCTTCTTGTAGAAAATACAAAACAAAAGAAACGCAATGCGAGTGGTAGTAGCTCAAATTAAAACTAAACTTCTAAACATCGTTTTGAATGTTTTAACTGTGGGAAGCGTGGGCATTTTGCTAAAGAATGCCGTGCTCCGAAGAAATCAGCCAGGAAACCATCAAAAGATGAGACAATGTTGGCGTTTAATGTAGAAACGTACTTGAGTGAAGTTGAAGAGTATACCTGGATTTTGGACAGCGGTGCATCTGTGCACATTACATTCAGAAAAGATTATTTTGAAGAACTTCTGGAGAGTAACCAAAAGTCATTGTCATTAGGAAACAAACAGTCTGTATAAGTGTGCGGTAATGGAAAAGTTATGATTCGCAGATGAGTTGATGAACAGTGGGAGTACAGCATACTACAAGGAGTTTTGTAAGTCCCTAGTTTAAGAAGAAACCTGTTTTCTGAAGGAGTAATCGTTCGAAAAGGGTACACGTTTATCAATAAATACCCAAATGCTTTAATATACAAAGAAGATAAAGTAGTAATGAGTGCAATAATCACAGAAAACAACTTATATAAACTAAAAATTTAAACAGTAGTTCCAGACACTTGTAATGTGGTTCAAAGCAATCAAAGTGACATTCAAAAGTGGCACGAGAGACTAGGGCATATCAACTTTAAACAAATGAAGAATATGAGTGATAATAGTGTTGTTGAAGGTTTAAAAGTTAATAACAATCAAAGTAATTTTGTTTGCGAAGCATGTGCATACGGACAACAGTGTCGTTTTCCATTTCACAAATCAGTGCGAGGAGAACTACAGCCAGGTGACTTAGTATACAGCGATGTCTGCAGGCCTATGAGTCACACATCAGTTCAAGGTCTGAGGTATTTTGTATTGTTCAAAGATGCTGCTACAAGTTAGAGGCGTGTATATTTTATGAGACACAAAAGTGATGTATTGGAATTTTTCAAGAAATATAATGCCATGGTCAGAAACAAATATACCCACAATGTAAAAGTCCTTCATACAGACAATGGAAGGGAATATATAAACAAAGCATTCAAGGACTATATGGATAAAGAAGGCAAAATTCAGGAGTGTACAGCTCCATACACCCCCCACAAAACGGACGGGCTGAGAGAGAATTACGCACTGTTGTGGAGAGTGCTCGCTCTATGCTGTATGCAAGAGATTTTCCATTGAATTTGAGGGCTTAGGCTGTGAACTGTGCAGTTTATATATTGAATAGAACCTCCTCAAGCCGGACCCCTAACATGACACCTTATGAGCTCAGGAATGGAATAAAACCTAAGTTGGGTCATGTGAAAGTGTTTGGTAGTACTGGGTATGTTCATGTTCCTCACCAGTTAACAACAAAATTAGATAAGAAGAGTGAGAAAGTGATACTGGTTGGTTATGATAATACTAATTACAAAATGTATAATATAAATACAAAACAAGTAAAAGTATCGAGAAATGTAATATTTGATGAAGAACAAATTACAGAGATTAGAAAGAATATAGCCCAAATATATGTTTTGATGAAGGAAAATAAAATCTAGAAAACATACATTTTGAAACTAACCTTAAATCCAAAGTGAGAAAAGAAGATGTCACACTGATACAAAGTCCGTCAACAGAGAATGAATACAACATGCACAGTTGCAACAGTGATGATCTTCCCTATGAGCCATCTCAAGAAATAGAGGATATATAACCTTCTCATAATTTAAGACAGCGAAGAAGCAGAAACTTCAAGGCAAATCTTATTGAGTTCTCGTTGCCACAAACATATGAAGAAGCAATGAGATGTGCACACAAGGAGAAATGGTCCAATGCTATACAAGAAGAGCTGATGGCACTTGAAGAAAATGAAACTTGGTCTACAGTTGAAAATTTAGGTCAGTGAACACTTACTACAGAGTTAATTTTTGCTATTAAGAAGGACGAGAATGGCTAGGTCATTCGTTATAAAGCTTGTCTGTGTGCACGTGGTTTTAGTCAAGTAAAAGGGGTTGACTATCAAGAGATATTCTCTTCATTCGCCAGGTATGATTCAATACGAATTATTCTTTCTATTGCAGTAAAGTATAACTTAGAAATGAAGCNTTGAATGTGGAAAAATTTGATGGAAATAATTTTCGACATGGGAAATTCTAAATAAAATGCGCATTGAAAGCAAATAGGATCGAAATTTCCATACCTAAACCGTAAACTAACCCAAGTGAATGGTTAAAACATGATGGCATGGCAATGTTCATTATAACCTCTTCAATGGATCTCATGCAAATTACACTGATAGGAAACTGTGAAACTGCTCATGAAATAATGTCCAAACTAGAATCAGTATACGAACAGAAAAGTGAATTGAATGAAATGCTGATTCATGAAAGGTTTTACCAGTATAAAATGTGTTTAAGTGACAGTGTAGCACAACACATCTCGAAGGTAGAAAACCTGGATCAACAGCTAAGAGATAGTGGTGAAAATGTCAGCGAATTGGCCATCATTATAAAAATACTAGGAACTTTGCCTGGCAAGTACAGATCGTTGCGTAAAGCATGGATGTCATTGGATCCTAAACAGCAGACCCTCATTAATTTCACTGCACGTTTGTTGGATGAAGAGGCCAGTATTGCATGTGAAGAAGAACAAGAAACTGCCCTTCTTGTAGAAAATACAAAACAAAAGAAACGCAATGCGAGTGGTAGTAGCTCAAATGAAAACAAAACTTCTAAACATCGTTTTGAATGTTTTAACTGTGGGAAGCGTGGCCATTTTGCTAAAGAATGCCGTGCTCCGAAGAAATCAGCCAGGAAACCATCAAAAGATGAGACAATGTTGGCGTTTAATGTAGAAACGTACTTGAGTGAAGTTGAAGAGTATACCTGGATTTTGGACAGCGGTGCATCTGCGCACATTACATTCAGAAAAGATTATTTTGAAGAACTTCTGGAGTGTAACCAAAAGTCATTGTCATTAGGAAACAAACAGTCTGTATAAGTGTGCGGTAATGGAAAAGTTATGATTCGCAGATGAGTTGATGAACACTGGGAGTACAGCATACTACAATGAGTTTTGTAAGTCCCTAGTTTAAGAAGAAACCTGTTTTCTGAAGGAGTAATCGTTCGAAAAGGGTACACGTTTATCAATAAATACCCAAATGCTTTAATATACAAAGAAGATAAAGTAGTAATTAGTGCAATAATCACAGAAAACAACTTATATAAACTAAAAATTGAAACAGTAGTTCCAGACACTTGTAATGTGGTTCAAAGCAATCAAAGTGACATTAAAAAGTGACACGAGAGACTAGGGCATATCAACTTTAAACAAATAAAGAATATGAGTGATAATAGTGTTGTTGAAGGTTTAAAAGTTAATAATAATCAAAGTAATTTTGTTTGCGAAGTATGTGCATATGGAAAACAGTGTCGTTTTCCATTTCACAAATCAGTGCGAGGAGAACTACAGCCAGGTGACTTAGTATACAGCGATGTCTGTGGGCCTATGAGTCACACATCAGTTCAAGGTCTGAGGTATTTTGTATTGTTCAAAGATGCTGCTACAAGTTAGAGGCGTGTATATTTTATGAGACACAAAAGTGATGTATTGGAATTTTTCAAGAAATATAATGCCATGGTCAGAAACAAGTATACCCACAATGTAAAAGTCCTTCATACAGACAATGGAAGAGAATATATAAACAAAGCTTTCAAGGACTATATGGATAAAGAAGTCATAATTCAGGAGCGTACAGCTCCATACACCCCCCGAACAAAACGGACGGGCTGAGAGAGAACTACGCACTATTGTGGAGAGTGTTCGCTCTATGCTGTATGCAAGAGATGTTCCATTGAATTTGAGGGCTTAGGCTGTGAACTGTGCAGTTTATATATTGAATAGAACCTCGTCAAGCCAGACCCCTAACATGACACCTTATGAGCTCTGGAATGGAATAAAACCTAAGTTGGGTCATGTGAAAGTGTTTGGTAGTACTGGGTATGTTCATGTTCCTCACCAGTTAACAACAAAATTAGATAAGAAGAGTGAGAAAGTGATACTGGTTGGTTATGATAATACTAATTACAGAATGTATAATAAAAATACAAACCAAGTAAAAGTATCGAGAAATGTAATCTTTGATGAAAATCAAATTACAGAGATTAGAAAGAATATAGCCCAAATATATGTTTTGATGAAGGAAAATAAAATCTAGAAAACATACATTTTGAAACTAACCTTAAATCCGAAGTGAGAAAAGAAGATGTCACACTGATAGAAAGTCCGTCAACAGAGAATGAATACAAGATGCACAGTTGTAATAGTGATGATCTTCCCTATGGGCCATCTCAAGAAATAGAGGATATATAACCTTCTCATAATTTAAGACCGCGAAGAAGCAGAAACTTCAAGGCAAATCTTATTGAGTTCTCGTTGCCACAAACATATGAAGAAGCAATGAGATGTTCACACAAGGAGAAATGGTCCAAGGCTATACAAGAAGAGCTGATGGCACTAGAAGAAAATGAAACTTGGTCTACAGTTGAAAATTTAGGTCAGTGAACACTTACTACAGAGTTAATTTTTGCTATTAAGAAGGACGAGAATGGCCAGGTCATTCGTTATAAAGCTTGTCTGTGTGCACGTAGTTTTAGTCAAGTAAAAGGGGTTGACTATCAAGAGATATTCTCTTCATTCGCCATGTATGATTCAATACGAATTATTCTTTCTATTGCAGTAAAGTATAACTTAGAAATGAAGCAATTTGATGTAAAAACCGCACTTATTAATGGTTATCTTGTAGAGGATATATATATATATATATATATATATATATATATATATATATANTTCTTAATAATTTATGTTGATGATGCACTGGTAGTATCTGAGAGTAAACAAGTTATTAAAGATATAATTGATTATTAAAAACAAGAATTTAAAATTAAAGAGTTAAATTTAACATATTTTGTTGGCATGTAAATAGAGAGATTAAATAATTGTATTTGTATATGTCAAAATAATTACATCAAGCATGTAATTAAAACGTTTTCTATGCATAATGCAAACCACGTAAGTACTCCAGTGGACATAAATGTTATTATCACAAAGAATGTAGATGAAAAAGTTCAAAAATTTTCATACAGAGAAGCTATCGGGTCATTGTTATTTTTGTGTTCCGTTTCAAGGCTTGATATATCATTTGCTGTGAATGTTTAGAGCAGATATGTTAATAACCGTAGTCAACAGCATATAAATGCTGTTAAACGTGTAATAAGATACTTAACTGATACTAAAGTTTATTGTATTAAATATGGAGAAAGCAGTGATCTCATAGCATATTCAGATTCAGACTTTGCAGGGGATTTTGATACTCGTAGGTCTACTACAGGTTACGTTTTTCAAATGAATGGAGGACCAATCACTTGGTGCAGTCAAAAACAAAAGAGCATTGCTCTCTCAACTACTGAAGGAGAATTTGTAGCTGCTTGTGAGGCGGTAAAATAAATACTGTGGTTGAAACAATTATTGTTAGAGTTAGGTGAGAATTATAAATGTATTACACTATGTGTTGGTAATCAGAGTGCTATTAACCTAATTAACAACCCTGCTTATCATAAGAGAACGAAGCATATAGACGTCAAATATAATTTTGTAAGGGAAAAGGTGGGCTTAATAAAAATCGAGTATGTATCAAGTAAAAATCAAATGGCAGACATGTTAACTAAGGCCTTGCCCACTCAATCTTTTGCATATCTGAGAAATAATTTTTTGTATTGCAAGTCATTTTTTTTTAAACTAGTAATGTTAAATTTTAGTGGGGGTGACAAATATAAAAGTTTAACATTTTGCATTGTTTGAAAACAAATTGTTTAGTTGCCATAATTGTTACCTGTGTGGTTGGTATAACTGTCACTAGGCGGCGGCATTGTAAAATGGTGTCTTGTAGTATAACTGTGTCTTTCTTGCTGTATCATTGTTATGGTGTAGTAAATAAAACATGTATACTATAAATCTCAAGTTTTTATTCAGAAGAAACCCATAAACCACAAAACTATATAATATACCATAAACTAAATATTTTAATATCTAAGACACTAAGAGATCGTGATAAATACACACGGTATGGTTCGATAAAAACCCTTTGCTTAGATTCTTCTATATTTGAAGATAACTGGCAAGGGTTAGAGCAATTTCCAGCTCTGTGTTTAGTGAACAAAAGTCAATTTTCTCAACAAGTTCATTTGGGTTTTCGAAAAATAACCGAACATTGCTAGTGAAGGATACGCATTTTATGCCAGTGGCACAGAGTTCATCAAATAGTTGGTGCGAAATATACATTATATATCTAAAATCGACCAACCAACTTCTGCGGAAGATAAATCATAAAAAATTAATCAACAACACACACACACAAACATATATGTATATATATATATATATACACACGACCTATTCTCTGAAATGAATCCCTAGGGTGGTACACGTTTTTGAATTTGGCCCTTAAGCACTAGATTATTGCAAATATTGGAAACAATAAATAAGATGGAACACTGAGTTTCTGGATTATGTGTAAGTGAAAAATCATCTACAAAGATCACAAAACCTATCTCTACAATAAAATTAATTTCATGGAAATTATCATGGTTTTTACTCGTATTGCGAGTCATTCCCCATGACGCGTCAGTATATTTTGGATTTTATTAATGCATTATGAATCCGCATGTCACAATTGACGAAATAGGTTATGTTGTGTTATTTAACCAACTTACACCGTTTTCTAGGAATTCGTTTTGGAAAATCCCAAAAAATATGTACAAAAAAGAATATTAGGTTGCGGATATCAAAGGGGTCATGAAAACAGATAAAGTTACACAACACTGTCCTTGCGAAATGCCGTCATTTACAATAAATCTCAAACAATAGAAAAAAAAATCCTACATCTGTATGTGTGCCATTTGCATGGTTGGAGGCTCAAGAATACTAAACGAATTGGGATATATCAAACATTAGTATGAAAATAACAGAAGGCATTACCATAATGCGCACAATAATATAAATTGAAAAAATAGCATATAATTGAATTACAACATCAATATCCATATCATGGTTAAAAAATGTATCTTTTGTGTAAGAACCGACTCGTGTTTTGATCGTGGATGAGGTGTACGTTGTAAATCGACTTTGTGAAATGGTTGTTATGGCCTACTCGTATACGANGTGGATGAGGTGTACGTTGTAAATCGACTTTGTGAAATGGTTGTTATGGCCTACTCGTATACGAGGTTGGTGAGGGGAAGCACAATTTGTATGCACGTTTCAGATGTTTGAATGATGGATGGCGTAATACAGTACATGGAGGAATAAATNGGGGAAGCACAATTTGTATGCACGTTTCAGATGTTTGAATGATGGATGGCGTAATACAGTACATGGAGGAATAAATGAACTATCATAACGGCCTAACATATATGCCTCACCACATAATACACTATCATCAAGTGGAGGGTCATTGACGTGTGTGTTTTGTGATATTTTCAGTCGTGAACTCAGCCAAAACCGTTGTATGAGTGTTTAGTGGAGTAGTAACAGAGTCGTAGTTGTTGTATCGAGAAATGAATCGTTTTAGATGGTAAGAAATTCCTGACATTCACCTTGTGTACGTGAATGGTCAGTGCAACAGTAGAGCTGCAGCACGAATGTGCATGCAAAATTATCCAGACAGAAGGGTGCCACTTTATTTAACGTTCATGGCCATTGATAAGAGTCTGTGCGAATAGGGGCATTTACGGTGAGTAAAATAGATAAGCAGTGTGATTCAATTACGTAATAGAGATCATTTTTCACTGTAAACCCAAGCACTACCTGTCCCAATACCGTACATGTAACAGGCGTACAGGCGTAACGCCGGCCGTCCAAAGTCAGTACGAACCCCACACTTGGTGGAGGAGGGGCTGCGGAGGTTCCAGAGTCGCCTTCTACTTGCACGCGACAAGTGACGCTTGAGGTCCGCACTGGACACACGAATGTGTGGAGAGTTGTGAATGAACAGTTAATCCATCCACATCGATTACAGAAAGTGCACCATTTGAAGGTTGAAGAGCACTCACAACCTTTACAGTTCGTGCAGTGATGTTTATAACGTTGTTCAATACAGCCACTTTTCCCAAGTGTCGTGATGTTTACCAACGAAGCGCGATTCACGAGGGAATGTGTGCTGACTTTTTGCAACAACCACGGTTCGGGGTAGGAAATCACTCACGCGCCCTTTACCCGTGGTTACCAGGAGCAATTTGGCATTAACATATCGACAGGTATTTTCATATGTGACAATTTAATCAGGCCGTACTTGTAGCCCACTTGCTTAAATGCTTAACCGTACCTCGTGTTTTTATAAAACGTTCTGCCGGAGTTGCTCAAAAACGTTTCACTTGGGGAAATGTGGCTGCAGCATGACTGTGCACCACCGCACTTTGGTGCACATATTCGACAGTGCCTTTACGCCACATTTCCAGGTAAATGGATAGGCCGGGGTGTGCAAACGTTATGGCTTATGTGGTCCACAAATCTTTCACCGCTTGACTTTTACTTGTGAAGTGCTATGGAGGGTTTGGTGTACGAGACTCCCATAGCATCTCTAGAAAATGTCGTGGGCCGAATACATGCTGCTGCCCAAGTCATAAGAACTTCACACTGAGTGCTTGACCGTGTTCGTCGATGTACATTTTGCGGCGAGGTTTGAGGCCGACAGTTCGAAGACGTGATCTGAGGCTCGTTTACACCACATTATTGCACTTCAGTATGTAATAAATGACAATTTCATAACTTAAAGGTTCGACAGTTTCATCCACCCTCCTCCATTGCACTCGTGCGCTCGCTCTGTCTCTCTCTGTTTTGGTGCCTCGTTGATATCCGCTACCGTTTTTTCTTGGGTGTTATGCGTGTTGCGTGTCAGCCAGGCTTTGTACATGTTCTTTGGAAATTTCCAAAACAAATTCCTCGAAAACGGTGAGGGTTATGGCATTTTCACAGGGCGACCTTTTTCATCAATTGTAACATGCGGATTCATAATCCATTAATATAATCCCAAATATGCTGACGCTTCATGGCGAATGGCCCATAATACGAGTAGTAACCATGATAAATACCATCAATTAATTATATAGAGCTATAGGTTTTGTGTAGTTTGTAGATCATGTTTCACTTATACATTATTAAGAAACTCCGTCTTTCATCTTATGTATTTTCTCCAATATTTGTAGTAATCTAGTGTTTGAGCTCGAACTTCAAAGACATGTACCGCCCTTGGGATTCATTTAAGATAAAAGGTCATATATATAATGCGTGTGTTTCCGACTTTTTTTAATGATTAACCTACCGCAGAAGTTTGTTGGTCGAATTTAGACACATCCTGTACACTTGCTAAAATATTACATGTAATAGACGAACTTCACAACAATAATTCAGTACCAGTAGCCGCAAAGATGGTTGTTTATATGTTTCCAGCTGAAGAGAATAAGAAATTATCTTTGCAAAGTTTTATGTTTTACAAATATCGCTATTTATTAAATGCTAAATTCTGTTAAATGTTTAATACTGACAATTGTTGAAGTATGGAAAATCTGTAATTTTTTTAATATTAGTAGATATGATTGGCAGTAATTCCACTAGCTCGGAGCTAGTAAATAATTCTCAACGCTGCAGCTTTATTAAAATCAACTTCCTGCTCACAAAAGTAAGAGTCTTAAGTTGAGTGACAACACTGAAATCACACAATGGCGTAAGTAACAACTACTGTAGTAAATGGCAGTCAATTAATAAATAAAAATAAACGCAACATAATCGTAAGTTTACCGCGTACCTTCCGGAAATATTTTGCGTGCATACAATAACGCATTCTACTAATAATTTCAGCATGAACCACGGAAAATATTCAATTTAGGATTTTTTTTAAGTATTGTGCGAATAATTCGTATGATTTAGATACTACTTGGGCGTAAAATAAATATGTGACATTCATATTGCCAGTGACAGGGAATGATTTGCCATAAAGTATTATTTTAGGAACAAACAACTTTATATGTTTTCATTTTTTTGCAATAAAAAGGAATGGCGATAAAACTTTTAATTACTTTGGTAGGTTTTTAATATGTGGTATAAAAGTAAATAGTCATAACGAACATTTTCTACGTTTTGAGTACCGTCTCAGTGATTACTGTAATGAGATATACATTTATGTGGTATGCCCTTTCCCGTACGCATGATTAGAGGCTTGAAGTAACATGTATAAAATTTTTAAAACCAAACCTTAGGTCATTATATACATATCAGTTGAAAACTTCGTTTTCGCTGTTAGAAATGGTGGAGATGAGGGTATTTGACAATGCACGGTCGTGAGGTTGAGAATATGAGCATAGAAAAGCTAACAGCAACCGGTTACATCATTATTCAATGGCGTTCATCTTCGGTGATTATTGGTAAAAGAGCGAAGGCTATTGTCACGCTGCGCTGATAGTAATTACAAAACCTTCGATCGCTATAAAATATTTCCTTTGGTTAGAAATGTAATTTAAATTACGTAGGGCATTTACAAAAACTACATAACGAACGTTAGCGACCACTGTCATTAATATTCACCTAACCCTGTAGTATCAGATTACTTTAGCTACCTTATATGGACTCCATGAGGTCGGTAACTGGTTTGCATGACTGCGTCTCAACATTAGTTAGGCCAGCGTGAACTCTAGAAAACACTACGGGATTTCGCGTGTAGCTGTTTTCATCAAAATGTGTTGGTGAATAGAAGCCATATCACAGGATTTCCCTTGTAAGGGATTTATTACAAACCATTCCCCAACAGACCGATTAAATTATTAAGGGGATGGTTTGCCCTAAAGAAAAATAATATTTCCTTATTATAACAATCTTTTGAAAACGTTGATTATTGAATAGTAAAATAATAAGTTTTGTTCAAAGCCCTNCACGCCTTTTCCTTATAAGCCCAACTGTTTTCATGAAATCATTATCCAGTAGGCTATCACATTTCCTTAGCATTTGTATCTAAAGTAATCACATTTATAGACGATATCTTCCTAGAACAGAAAAATTTACTTATTACAGACCTCAATGTTAATTGTATAGCGTAAAATGTACAGAAATTAACGATTGTTTTCAAAAATGATTGATAATTTTTCTATGATTTTTTTTCTCTCAATATCGTTATTTAATATTGTGATTTATATGCTTCCATGCCTTTTATTTTCCAAATCGATCAGTTTACTTTTTGGGACACACAGTGGTGAAATATACGGACCCGATAGGCAATTTTTAGAGAATTGGAATAATTTAAAGTCTGAACGTGATACCCTGTAAGGAGAACTGCTGAATAGACTATCCTGCATACACAAGCCGTAAACATTTATTGACTACCTACTGTCTCATAGAGAAGTTACTATAATATTTAAAGTATCTTGTAGATGAATACAGTTTCCTCTTTTCGTTCAAGATTATTATTATCGTACAGCTCCAGGGCACGCCAAATAAATGGTGTACTAGGACCAAAGTAACATAAGTTCGCGAAACTTTTTCGATCCACATACATTGTAACAATTGAATAAGTAAGTTATATACTATTTTACTTACAAGAATATTCGCAGGCTGGCGGCCAGTCGTCAGGAAAAAAAAGCAAAAAATNGTAAGTTATATACTATTTTACTTACAAGAATATTCGCAGGCTGGCGGCCAGTCGTCAGGAAAAAAAAGCAAAAAATAAAGTATAAATAATAAAATGGACGTTTTCCAGCTATTATTGCAGCAAGCACACAAATAACTATATACTGTCTCAGTAAAACTGTGTGTGTGATAGAGAGAGAGAGAGAGAGAGAGAGAGCCGCCAGAGCGGCGGGCTGTTGCACGATTGCACCGACTTTTGCGACGTTGTCAACACCTTATTTTCTTCTCCTCTTCTTCCTGTCTCCTGCTCTTCTACTGCTCCTCCTCGTCCGCCTGGGCGTGTGCAGCGTGACACGTGCTCGTTACAGCCGCCGCGCTGTTCTCGCGACAGCACAATGAGCTTCTCGCCTCGCCCCGGCCAACCTTTCTCGAGAGCCGTTCTGAGGGCGTATGCTCTACTTTTCATTCGTATACGAATCACCCGTCTTACCGTTACAAATCCGCTTTTGCTATTCTTGAACACTTCCCGCGCCTTCCTATACGAACTGCTAACCGTCTAATGCCGGTACTCGAATTGGAACTCTCGTATGGGAACAACCAAGAAAAAAAAGATGACAGGAAAAGATAATGACAACTGCATATTCTGGGAAACCTCATAAACCTTTAAAACGAAGAAATATTTGTAATAATCATATTCCATAATTATTATAAATANATATTCTGGGAAACCTCATAAACCTTTAAAACGAAGAAATATTTGTAATAATCATATTCCATAATTATTATAAATAATTAAATTACATACACGAGCTCGTAGACCTACATGTGTCTCCATTTTCAACAAACAGATTGAACTCTTTAAAAATATTTATTTCTATTAATTTTGCATGAGCACTTATTGTGAAGTATGGTAAATTATAATGGGTTTAAAACAAAAAATGTACTCCTACACCTAATTTCAATTCAAAATATAAAGAAAACCCGTGTGAATATAAACATTCTAGTAAATACAATGCTTATGACTTACTGGAACTTTAACTAGATACGTAAATTTTAAAGTAAATATGACTGTTGCAATATAAAAACTCGTTTTATCACAATTTTTAACAGCATTTTTTTGAAGTTGTATGCCTCTGCAATAAAGCCTCGTAAAACAACTTTTCAATACTAACTCATCCAAAAAGTACGTAGCGTCTTTTGTTAATGCTTAGTGGCATAGACTATATGATGCCTGAAGGTTAAGGGGTTTGTAATAATGTAGACTTTGGCTGTTTCAATTTGAAGGACGAATATATTGTCTCGGATATATTCACAAATAAACAACATCAACACTTGAGAGGTGCGGTACTCTAATAATTTGGTTACTTGGATTGACTGTTAACGACTTCGTGATGGAGGGGGGCTTCTCTTGACGGCGTACTGAATACTTATCTCTTGCTGCGGATGCTGTCAGCTGTGGTGGGTGAGCTCCGGCGATGGGCGGCCTATGGGAGACAGTTTTCTAGCGACTGTCAAAGGGGTATCTGCTGTGATGGCTTGGGCCGATAGATAGTACCAAGGCCCGACCACATGGTGGGGTGTGGTACCTCTTAGCACTCAGGCCATTGGGGCCCAAGACATGAACTTCACCGTGAAGAAGTTCTAGGATGGGAATGGACGAGCGCTTGATGATGGCGAGCTAGCTTT